>ML814059.1:32229-49014 GCA_009831015.1 Picea engelmannii | reverse complement strand
GCCACCATTTCTTGTACATAAAACTTTTTACTTAACATTCCAAAGATGAAAACAAATATTGATAGTGTTTCAGTGTGTGAGGAAGATGGATTAACGCAAAATTAAAGTCCTACATCTCCTTAAGTTCTCTGCATGCAGGTTCAAATCTCATGTTTTATGGCTATACTTCTTCAGGGTCAGATCAGTCTCCAACAAATTCCAGTTTAGATACAAAAGTATCTGAATGAGATATGTGCGATAGGATTTCTGGCCTATTACAATTGTAGCCTGTGAAGAAACTACACTTGTTCTGAGAGGCCACAATTTGATAACTCCTGGTGCAAAGAAAGTTTGCATATAAATTGTTGACTAGAAAATGTCATCCATAGTTGTAGATCTGCAATTTCAGTCATTGAAAGAAAATTCTCAAGGATTTCACGCTCGGGGGTTATGTAAGGAGATGTCCTAGAATGTCATAGCTTCGATTTTAAATTTGCTCAGAGATCTGTCATGTTCTTTGTGTAATATTTGATTAAGTTGTCGTGAAGTTCTTACTTAGAGCATTCATAAAGAACAATAGTACTTTGGCAGGTAAAATGCGTTTAGTCATATGTGGGTTACTAAAAGCTTGGATACTAAATCCCCGTTGATTAGAAGGGTTACGAAGATCACCACATAGATCTTCTTTCTTCTTCTACTTATACTTAAGTTTTGTTTTTTAATATATATTACACACATTTGTGTGGGATGTTGATATGTAAAATACTGAAATCTTTACTACTAAGATTAGTTTTCTTTTAAATCTCCAAAATATTTAGTTATTGATTTTTTTCTTATGCATGAAATAGATAAGATGTCGAAAATAGAAAACAGTAAATAAGCACAAGATATGACCTGAGGAATCCAATACTTGAGACAACCCATCTAGAAGGTGAGACTATTCTGCTATAGTTTATTTGGTGTAGAAATGATGCAAGTACAAAGAAAGAGACACTCTTTGTGGAGTTGTCTTTCACCTGTGTCATGTATGGCTGCTACATAATCTCTTCTTCTCCATTATGCTCACAAAATACCACTCTCATATGTTTTGCTCGATTATGGAATAAGATACAATGCAAAATAATGGAACCCCTTCTCCTCCTAATGGTCTGGTATTTAACATAGCCCAATAGCCACCTAGGGGTAGGGTTTTGACTTCTTCAACCTTCAATTGTTATAAGGTTTTGGACCTTCTATAATGTTCTTAGAAAATCCATTACGTGGCTAGCCCCACATTTCTAAGTAATGGAATCTGACATGGCATCCACTTGCACTATGGTGATCAATACGGTAGGTCAACTTGCGGGAGACATAACTTTCTCATACGAAATTCGATTGACGAATAGTTTGCACTGGTGGAAAGGTATCAGTGTGTAGAACATAGTATCTTCCTCTGTAATAAGTTTTGGACAAAAAAAATCTCGTTTGATGCCTCAAAATGACTCCGGAAGATTTTAGATAGTTTTTTGGATCCAAATTTTAAAATTTGGACCAACCATTGAAATGGTTCTGCAAGCTCATTCCTCCAATTTTTCCACTCATAAAGTCCTGAGATAGATGAAAAACAATATAATGATCCAATCCGGATCACATGTTAATAGAATATAAGTTTTTAGGTATAGAAATTCTATAGTAAATATTAAAGTACATGTTTGATTTTACTTTTATAGGTAAGAAAAAATTTAAAAAGTTTGAGCAAATAAATATTTTTGGTGTGAAACTAGAAAGAATATGTTTTTGGTTTTGTCAAGTAAGCATATAAGTAGGAAGCCCAATCCCACCCCAAGATGAGTGTTCTCCTATTCTTACTTCCCTGAGAGCCCTAGTCATGAACATGATTGGGACAACGACGATTTATTTGTTCTTGCAGAAGATGGTGCGACAAAAGTATTGAGAATGCAAGATAAGGTCACGACGAGACGAGTTGTTTATCATTACGATAGGTTTCAAGTGGAAGTGCAGTGATGTATGTAGTTGAGGCATCCTAACAGATCGAGAGATTGAACCTTGTTCCTACATGACCTGATCGATCTGATCGAGCACTAGCCATCTATTTTCTTTGTTCAATTGTTTGAAATAAACTATGAAACCAAAATCTATGCCCTCCCTCTCCATCAGATGAGGAAGATAATTTAAGTTTTTAACCTTTCATTATTTTGAATTTCTAAAGATTTTTAATATTTATTTAGTTGATTTTTTTATAATCTTATGTGTTTATTTTGAATTTCTAAGGATTTTTTATATTTATTTAGTTGATCTTTTTATAACCCTATATGTTTTTTTCTATTTGCAAAGAGACCATGTAGATTTTGTGCATTTCATTTTTTGTTACAAATTTTCAAAGAGTCTCATGATATTGTACCAAATTGAAATCTTTTATAATAATTAGACGTATTTTGGTTTTTGAGCATAAACCATCGATATTGTCGATATGAAATCGGATCCAAAGAAACATTGAATAGATTTAATGGTCCAACTTAATGAAGAAAACTCAGCAGATATAATAGTAATACAGTGAAACCCAAGTTCTATTAATGAATGTAATAGGAAAATATTGTAAAATGCAAAGCAATACAAGCTATCTAGAGTGGTTGTAGCTTATCTCTAAAGAGAGAGGTGTGGGCTATGCTCATTTTCAAGAAGACATTACAAGAGCCTAAAAATGGCCCTTTAACATAAAGTACTAAGCCGTAATGGAAAAAACCCTAACCCTAGAAAACAAAGTGTCAAAAGGATTGTGGACCTCAAGGCAACAAGTTGAAACATCAACTTCCCAGGGTGCAACTTTTGCATACAATATTTGTTTGGGGCACACAATAGCTCGTTAGAAAGATATAACTGAGAAGTACAATTAATGACAACTTTGGGTTCTTGCAAGAGCCTTCCCTAATTCCCCATTACCGCTTTTTCGTCCATCAAGAGCCTTCCCTAATTCCCCATTACCGCTTTTTCGTCCATCAATTTTGTGCAAGGTACTTTCACTGTTATTGTCCATCTACGCCCAATCCAACTCTCAATCGTTAGATATGTTGTATAAGGATTTATACGACATTGAAAGTATAAGACGATTCCTTAGAGTGAGAAATGAATTCTCATTGTATTCAAGTGATAAAACCCAAGCTAGTTTCCCTCATCTCCTTCCTAGAATCGATTGCGCTTCAAAGCCAAGATCATGCCACATCGTCGTTTCATATGAAAATGATTAAAAAACAAGCCCAAAACATTATAATGTGAATAATTTTTAAGTTTAACATTTACATTTTGTGAGTTTATGTCTTAAGCATGTGAACGTTCATCAACAAGGTAACGATAACATAAAAAAAAGTGTTAAAAGCTAAGTATTTAAAATGTTGGTAATAGAAATTTGTCATCCAATTTTCATGAATGATGGGGTCAAATTTCAGTTTTCAAAGTGGTCAATTACTTCAATATGGAAACAAATAATTCATAGGATTTAATCCTACTTTATCTCTGGATGAGAATGACACGCTTGGGCCGGAGATAATGTGGGTTCGGAGTAGTCGACCGACATTAATCATGACCAAATATGAAAATTTGCAGTTTCAGAATAATGAATTCCATCCCATATCACGTATATCATGGGATCCTTGTATTCCCTCGCAGTAACAATGCTCCTGTTAACTATGCATGTCTCAACACACCACAATTTATCATAATAATTGTATGGAAAACCGCCATATAAATAGCAGGTTGGGAGTGGTTGCTTGAATCATGTCCGTCGGGAAAAAATAACAAAAAGAGTGATCCAGGTGGATATCGGTGGCCACCCACCTTTTTCAACTGGCTCAAAACAACTTTCTGACAATTTTGGCAATTTACTATTTTTAGCAGGTTTTAACTTTCGAGGCCATTTTGAGGGCCTAAATGAAGGGTTTTCAAGATCGAGGTTCTCACTGATAGTTAAATGCATAATTGGGCCCCCAAAATGAATCTCCTCGTCGATACCTTTCCAACGAGCTATTATACGCCTAAAACCAAGATCGTATGCAAAAGTTACGACCCGGGAAGTTGATGTACTAACTTAGCCAAATGGGGCCCACGTGACTTTTGGCGCTTCATCTCCTAGGGTTAGGTTTTTGGATGTCTAGGACTTTCGACATTCCTGTTTATTGTAAAAAGGCCTTCAGAGCCTCATTGTAATCATCTTCTCACGGATGCGAGTAGCCATCACATCTCTTCTCAGAGATAAGCTACCACCATTCTAACAAGTCTTTCACTCTGTATTTTACAGTCTCTATACATTTATTTCGTTAATTGAAATGATGTATTACTGTATCTCTGTGTTTATGGTTGCATCTCTGATACATTTATGCTATATTATTGAATATCTGCAATATCTCTGTGCATTTCTTTATTATATCTCCAATCTCATTTCGTGCCGAAAATAATCTTGATCATTGGTATCAGAGCAGGCTTCTCTTGATCATTTTTTCAGTGCATGTCCCCGACAAGGTCCGAGTATAGCAAGTTGGGTCTCGAGCTTGTCTCTCTTGAAGACAATCGCTCTCACACGCCCAAGAAACCCTTAATGGCGGAAGAAAAGAAAAACGACGGAGCAGACGATCCTATCAATATGTTGCTTGAGCAAGCTCTCACGTGACAGAGGGACGGAATGATGGAGAATTTTTCCCACATCCTTCAACACCTGCCAATAGCATCAGGCGCATCTTCATCAAGCGGCCACTTTGGAGGCACCTCTCCTTTCAAGGTACACGTTAACTTTGATATTCCTGTATTTGAAGGACAAATAGATGCAGAAGCCCTAGAAAAATGGTTAACTCTGCTAGAAGGTTATTTCTCTGTTCACAATTTTTCTGACAAAGAAAAGATCACCTTCCCACTCCTTAAAGCTCTCCCTCATGTCAAACATTGGTGGGAAACTTACTGGGAGCAAAGTTCCACAGAGGAGCCTGGAATATATGGGGTCGATCCCACTTGGGATTTTTTTGTGGATGCGGTAAAAGAATAGTATTACCCTGTTGGCAACTATGAGGACCAGTACATGAGATGGACCACATTGCAACAAGAGAGGGGCCAAGCAGTTCTGGAGTTCACCAATACCTTCCATACCTTGCGCACCAAGCTGGGTATCAAAAACTTCGAGCGACATTTGGTTTTGAAATGTCGTGGGGCTCTACACAGATACATCCAGACTGAAATGGATTTTCTGGATATCTTATCACTCGGTGTTGCTTATCGACGTGCTGTTAAAATTGAGCAGAAATTTAAGAACCAGAACAAACGGGAGTTCGGGTCTGCAAATCCGCAACAACCAAAGTATGACAAAGATGGCCCTAATAAACAGTCTCCCGAAAACCAGTCCAAGACATAGGAAAAGAAGGGTCACGAGAAGAGAAAGAAGGACATCGGAAAATGGTGCGGTTTCCACAAAATCCCTTGACACAACACCGATGAATGTCGCTCATGTCAGTGCTGGAAGTCACTTCTGGATTGCTTGCAGAAGCAGAGCCCAACGCCCATCAGTTTTTATGTCACGGTTTGATAGATGGGTGATCAAATGGGTAGAGACTCAAATAGGTATCGCTTCAAAATAGGAACTGTATCTGATAACAAGGAATAAAGGAGGTCTTGAACCAACTTCAGTCAGGGAGTTGATTTAAATATGGGCAGGCGGAAGACTTGGGAGAAGAATGAACAAACAATCTCAGGAAACAGGCCTTTCGGTGGCTCGTAGAGGAAAAACTCTGAATACAAGATCCGCTTGGTTCAGGGCTTCAAGAAACTGAAAGGGAGACTTGACTGGATCCTCCAATTCCAAGTCGTTCAGTGCTAAGAAGTTCACAGGGACTGTTTAGAAAAACACAACTGTTACACTGATCCAACATACATCATCCTATAACAGTCACAACTCGACTGGATCCTCCAATTCTGAGCTGCTCTAATACAGTATATACAAAGACGTGAAAGAAACTGACATTCATCGGGCAAGAAGTCTCAAGAGTCCAGAAATAACCAGAACACAATTCTTCATTAAAGTTTTTACAACTGGGAGTCTTGCTCAACCATCGATGCTTACAAAATACAAAGACTGACTCTATATACTCAGGAAAATTCACCTCTCATAGGCGTGCCCAGTCACCCAAGGCTCGGTGTCCCTTCAGTCAAACTCGTATCGATATATTTCTTTAAATGCCACCTTAACTATGCATGGCTCCTGTAAGGAGGGTAGCTGAGCCATTAAGTGCTCGGCTAGCGTGCGCAGACTTCTCTGTCGAGCTGAGGACTTCCGCATGGCTTCTTTGAGAAAATCAATACACTGGACCTCTGCGAGCAGGCGGCTTGCCAGACCCTCCATTCCCCTCACTTAATGAATGAAAGGAGGTTTCAACCACCCACTCTTGCCTTCATTTACTCCAATGCTAGAAACAGTATTGAGATCGGGTCCGATGGTGCCCAGATATTGTGATGATCCCCTCTGTGACTGAACTCGACGCCTTGGCCTTCTTTACATAGCTCCTTTCTTCCTCCAAGTGACCATGGACTGTGACCACGTGCCTATTCCCAAGGCGCTTTCGACGTTCGCGAATATGAAGGGGCTGATCCTTGCTGATCGAAATCGCGATGAGCGATATGCCGAGATGGCTTAATCTGCTGCCAGGTGCTCCCTTTAGATGGACGGCTGAAAATGATTCGTGATGTCGCGGGCCCCAGCTTCGGCGCTTTCGGTTCTATCGGGGTTCGGGGTTTCGCGATGTTGAACAACATGAAACTCTCACCCCACGAACTCCCGAATGCCGAAACGCCGACGCGGCCAGATCTTGTGCCACACGTCCTTGAAAACAGACGGTCCCAAATTCACTTGACGATGCTGTGGGTCCCAACTCTTGGGCGCTTTCGGCACTTCAGGGTTTGGTGCTTCGCGATACAAAGTGACATGAAATATTTACCATTCGAACTTGCGATTACCGAAAGCCGACGCGGCTAGATCTTGCACTAAATCCCGAGCGACTTGGCAGCCCCGAAATCCCGATGGTCGTCGATCAGCTTTGTAGATGGGTTTCGATCGCTAAAGACAAAACTTTGCCCGCTCGCTTGCTTGGGGGGGGGCTGAAATGAGGCTTTCTGCGTTGTGCTCAGGCGCTTCTCATGCGACTCGCTGATCAGGAAGGCCCCTTGCGCCCCAGACAAGAAATTTTACTAACATTAGGCTCCATGGGGGATAGAGTCATCCCCATGATGCTCTAAGGACTCATTTACAGTTCCAGTGCCTTGTTGTTGGGCTATGGAGTCATTTACTAAGCCGAAACAATAAAAGTAAAACCAAGAACAAAAAGGACAATATTTACAAAACATAGGAGCCATGGATGGCTCAGACAAAATATTTTTTAAGAAAATGCCCATTCACTGGACCACCAAAAATTCCTTCACCCTCCAAATCCTTCAGCCGATATGTGTTATTTGAAAAAATATCAGAGATTTTGAATGGCCCGATCCACAGAGCTTCAAATTTGTCGTGTTTTCCCTTGTCTTGCTTAGGAGCATCCCATTTCATCACCAGGTCTCCTGTCCGAAATCCTTCCTTTTTGACCTTCTTATCGAAAACCTGTTTAATTCTTTGTTGATGGTCCCGAATTCTGTCCATTGCCTGCTCCCTGACCTGCTGGACTTCTACTAGCTGATGAATCCTTCTGATCATGTCATTAGACTCCTCCTGATGGTCCTGGAGGAACTTTGCTACAGGAATGGCTAAATGAGAGGGGAAAACATCCTCCGCTCCATAGACTAATTGGAAAGGAGAGACGCCGATAGACCTCTTCGTGGCTACTCGATCGGCCCACAGAGAAAACTTTAGTTTTGAATGCCAGGCCTTCTTGTTGTCTTCCAACAATCTTTTAATGATTCTTATCAGACTCTTGTTGGAGGATTATGCCAAACCATTGCCCTGTGGATAATATGGAGTGGAGTGAACCAGTTTGATTTCGAACTGCTCACAGAAATTTGCTAATGGCTCAGACCCGAAAGCGGCTACGTTATCAGTGACAATTTTACTTGGCCAACCGAACCTTGTGATGAGGTCTTCGATGAACCCAATGATTACTGTGTGGGAAGCACTCCTGGTAGGGATAGCTTCGATCCACTTGGTAAAGAAATTGGTAGCAGTCAGGATCTATTTGTGCTGCCCACTAGAAGCGGGGTGAATTTCTCCGATGAAATCTAGGCCCCACTGTTGGAAAGATCCTGAAATGACCACAGGATTTAGCGGCAAGGACCTGAGCTGTTGATTTCCTGCAAATTTTTGACATTGGATACAGGCTCTAACTCCTCTATGGATATCAGAGAACAAGGTGGGCCAATAGTACCCGGCTCTGAGAATTATGTGGGCTGTGGCCTTCCATGAATGGTGCCCTCCACACAAGCCGCCGTGAAATTCAACCATGATCATTTCGGCCTCTTGTGAATTTATGCATTTTAAAAGCACCCCTAGGGGGTCTTTCCAGTATAACACTTGATCAATCAGGCAGTATCTGACTGCCTTGAGCTTCAGATCTCTTGCTTTGTTTCTTTGCAGGCCGTCTGGAGGTCACAACTCTTGCAGAAAATATATGACATCCCTATACCAAGGACATCGAGCCAATGGGGGCTCCCTTTGAGGGTCTCTTTTAGACGACCAACCCTGCTGAATTCCTGAACATTCGTTTATGAAACTTACCCCCAGAGCTCGGCAACTTGCTTCAGCCAACAACTTGGCTAATCCTTGACCTTTTATCAATTTGGTGGTCCTTATTTCCAGGTCGAATTCCAGAATCTTAGCTATCCATTTGCTCCTCCTTCCGTCTATGTCAGGCTGAATGAGAATATCTTTAACTGCAACTGAGGGGACATAAGCTATGATTTTTGATTGCAAGACATAAATTAAAAACATCTTGAGGGCCTTTACCAATGCGTAGGCCTGCTTCTCCATATTGTCATATCTGACTTCGACATCCCTCAATGCTCGGCTGAAATAGGCAATAGGCTGCTCTAGCCCATCCTCGCTTTTCTATAATAAAACAACAGCCACCATGTCAGGTGAGGCAAAGGAGAAAATAAGGAAATCCTTTGAGTACTCGGGACTGATAAGCACAGGAGCTTCAGTCGGCGCTTTCTTTATTTGCTCAAAGGAATGTCGCGATTGAGAAGTCCACTTTACTTCATTTCCTTTCCTCAACATGGATGTTATAAGCTTTACTCCCTCAGCAAAGTTAGGCACAAACCGCCTCAGAAAATTAATCTTACCAAGGAAAGATTGGACCTCCTTCTTGGACCTCGGGATTGATAGTGCTTGTATTGCCTCAACTCTGCTAGGGTCAATCCTGACTCCTTCCGCCGATACTATGTGGCCTAGTAACTTTCCCTCCTGCATGGTGAATGAAGACTTCTTGGGATTTAATGAAATGCCGAAACTCCTGCATTTCAGAAAAACCTTCCTGAGATGACCACGATGTTCTTTATCAGATTTTGAAAACATTGTGACGTCATCTAGGTAGACGACCACAAATTTATCATTTTCCCCAATAAAAGCTATGTCCATGGCACACTGAAACGTTGCTCCTACATTCATTAATCCAAACGGCATCTTGGCGTACATGAATGTGCCCCATGGAGTGGTGAATGTCGTCTTTTCTTTGTCCTCAGGTAGAACAGAGACTTGATTGTAGCCAGAGAAATCGTCAATCATGGACATCCTGGAAGCTCCTGTTACCCTCTGCATTATATGTTCCATCTTTGGTAAGGGGTAGTTATCTTTTCGAGAGCTCCTGTTCAGGTTTCTGAAGTCTACACAGAGCCGGATCTCTCCACTCTTTTTCCTTACTGGCACCAAGTTGGCCACCCACTCTGAATATCTCTGAGCTTGAAGCAACTTCTTCACTTCCCTCTCCATGATAGGCAACAGCATAGGATTGATCTGTCTCAGCTTCTGCCTAAATGACTTTGCATCTTCTTTTAATGGGATTTTATGCTCGATGATAGAAATGTCATATGTTTTGAGGTCTTTGTATGTCCAGGTGAAAACATCCACAAATTCCCTCAAAAGTCCAATGTATTCAGACCTCTGTTCCTTTGTCATACTTCTTGACAATTTGACATACTTGGGCTCACTTTCGGTCCCAATGTTGCAATGAATAGTACCAGCGTCCTCCTCTGAGACTTCTCCTTTTAACGACACATCATTTCTATCAAAAAGCCTTTCCAAAGGAACCATTCCTCTGGGAATATGGTTGATGGGCAGCTGTACAATGTCACGCTCTGCAATCTTATTCAGAAAATTACCCCCATCGAGCTCTTCCTCTGAGACGACGTATTGGTCGATGTGCATTTCTGAAAATTCCTCGACAGTCTCCAAGAACCTCTTGACCTCGAGGTCATCCTCAAATACCTTCCAATGTTTTACGTTGTCAGGTATGGAGGGCCTGTATTTTACCTCTACATCATATCTGAATTTGGGTGGCAAGGGTACTTTGAAATTGCTAGCCGATATAGCCAAGGAATCTGCCAAGGTGTTCTCCTCTCTTGGGATGAAAGAAATATTAAACGCTGAGAAGAAATTGTCAATAAGGTCCCAAACCTCATTCCTGTAACTCTTGAGTCAAGGATGCTTAGCCTGATAAGCGTTCCTGACCTGATGAACCACCAACTCTGCATCTCCCAAAGCTGCTACTTCCTGAATTCCCATTTTCTTTGCGGCTCTCAATCCCAGGACAAGAGCTTCATACTCTGCCACATTGTTGGTAGCCTCAAATTCTAATTTGTAAGACATATATATGGTTTCCTGAGAAGGTGACACAAAAACAACCCCAGCTCCAGCGCCTTCCCTAGCAGAGGCTCCATCAAAGAACATTCTCCAGACGGGGGCGGTGGAGGGAGGAAATTTAGGGGAAATATTGGGTTGCTTTCTGAGTTTGAGAGGAGGTTCGGGAGAATGGGCGAGTTGAAGCACACTGGAACCTAAACTAGTATCTAAGGAGAAAATGGGATGATTGGTAGGGTTGGTCTCATCACTGATTATATAGGCCAATTGGGCTTCCCGGTATAGTCTTCTATGCTCTCCCCCAAACACTGGGATAGTAGCGTATGTGAGGTCCATCTGCAAGGTTCCTCCCAGTCTTTTAATCCAAGATCTTGATAACAACATACCGAACTTGGGGGGGACATCGGCCACTACAATATCCATGACCACACTTTTCATGGGCAACTGAAACAAGGTCACGACCAGGTCTTTGATAACCCCGAGACATTGGACTTTCCTGGAGTCAAAGGAATAGAGGTCATGATAGGCTTGGGTGACTTCTAGTCCTAGTTCTTCCATGACAATTTTGGGCATGAGGTTGTGAGAAGCCCCCGAATCCCTCAAGCAATTGTGCAGTACCTTGTCATGTATGTTCAAGGAAGTGTAAAAGGGAGGGGATGAGTCATTCCTATCTTATACCATAGGACCTAGAATCACTGCAGGTTTTTCATCTTGTAAATTGATGGAGTCTGTGGGAAGGCATGAGACCTCAGACTGTAAAAGATCGGAAAAGCGTTTCTTGAACTCTTCATGTTTAATCAATTCTGTCAGGGGCACAGGGATTCTGATTTTTTGAATCTCATGCTCGAAATTAAAGGAGGATGCAAGCCTCGGAATTTCTCTTATTTCAGGAGCATGACTTTGGACTATGTGAGAGAGGGGTTGGTGTTTATTACCTTTGTGACTGTCTGCCATTTTATTAGCAGGCTTCTCTGCTCCCCGCTCAGGAATATCAGGTGCTACTGTCCTCTTCTTATACCTCAGATCATATCTGCCTTGGTTGCCACTAGCCTTGTCAACTTTGCTCAGTTCGTTTAGCTGACTGTCCATGAGGGACTCCTCATATGTTGATTGGGTGAGATGAGGAAAAGGAAGAGTGTCTCCAAAGAAATGGATTTTAGGATCCAACTCATCTGTTTCCCCTTCTTCCTCATCCACAAAATTGTTTTGAAAAGGGGCCTAAATTTTCTGGTCATCTCTGTCTCTTTGCATCATCGGGGGGAGCAATATTGTTTGGCCTCCGAAAACCTCCTTTGTTTTCGGCGCTCTGAGGGCCCTTGTATGCTTGCCTCCTCTCTACCTTCATTCTTTCCATCTCTGTAGATAGAGACTTCACCATCTTGGTCAGTTCATCTACTTGAAGGTGGGGCACCGATGGGCCAGAAGTTGAGGCTTCGGATTTTCCCTTTCTCCTGCCCGTGTCAGCCTCGTTCCTCAATCTATCAGCTGCTAATACATTGGATTCCACTTCTGTGGCTGCGTATTGCATTTGAGCTAAGGAGGCGGCTCTTATTTCTCTCAATAAAAGACAAAAATCGAGGCCAAACGCACTAGCATAGGACATCTTGGCCGAGGCTTCTGATGGCTTTATTTCATCAGGAATCTTATTGTACATATTATTGAATCTTTTGGAGAAGTCAGAGACAGGCTCTCCTTCCATTTTCCTCAAATATCCGAATTCAATCATATAATACATGAAATCCTTCTTATCTCCCCACTGCCTCAGGAAAGCAATATCCAGATCTTCAATTCCAACAATAGATCTGGGGGCTAATCCTCTAAACCATTTCCTTACCTCACCATCCAGGCTCTGGACAAAAACCCTCATCCAGACATCTTCATCTCCAATGTTCAGGTTGTCTGCATAACTGTAGAAAGCAGCTAGGTGTTCTTCCACAGTTATGTCCCCTTCCCCGGTGAACTTGGGCATATATTTCAAGTAATCTCCAGCAGGGAAAGGATTCATGGGATGAGGTAAGATCAATGGAGCATACCTAGCAACAACTATGGCATCCATTCTATTCAGATGGGGATTAGCACCAGCCATAGGAATATTAGGTGGAGGATAATTTGGAGGAGAAGGAGTTCGCAATGGGGTTACTGAGAATGAGTCTCGAAGTGGAGTGGGAAACAAAAGGGGATTTAAGGAGAAGGCTAACGAGATCAAGTTAGCGGGTGCTCCTCTTTGCACAGGAGTGATTAAACTAGGCGTAGGGAAATCTTCTACGATCCTGGGTCTACGCCAGGGTACAACTTCAGGGGAGAGGGGAGTGACGAAGTCTTGTCCCTGTGGTCCCAGACCAGGAGAGGAAAACTCGACAGGAACACTCCCAAAATTTAGGAAACGGGAAACTGTAGAAATAGGCCTGTCAGGAAACTGAGGAGGAGAAAAAGGAGCTCCCACAGAAGGATATGGTGGATTACCTGGTTCGGTGATGGACGCTTCTTCTTTAGAGGCCTTTCCTTTTCTGAGCACCGCCTCTGGATCTATTTCAGGCATAGCTAGAGGCAGCTCAGGATGAGACCACGTATGTCTACCTCTGAAAGCCACAATTAACAAGACAGGTCCGCCACAGTGGAGTCGTCACAATGGAGTCACCAGGTGCATATTATCAATCTTGAAGGGCTTTGATGTCTGATGCACCTTCAGAATCAGAGGCTCAATGTCGTTTAATCTGGGGGGAAATTTTCAACTTCGTCCCCGAAAACGGTGCCAAAAATGTTAGCGTTGGAAGTCGCTTCTATTGGAAATACTAAAACAACTGAGAGGGGGGGGGGTGAATCAGTTGTATATAAGCTTAAACAATTTTATTCTTCTTAAAACATTATTAATCTTTCTTCATGTGGTCATCAACAATACACAACATATGAACAGTAAGAGTAAAGACCATCAGTCACACATGAAACACATAGAGACAGATTTTCACGAGGAAACCCATAAAGGGAGAAAACCTCTTCTTCTTCGAAATGATAGGCAGTCTTTTGCATTTCTGTACATCATTTACAATTGAGCACCAACCCAATGTGAGGCTGCTACCTATGTCTTACAAGCTGCAACTTGTTTGAGAGCTCCAACTCTCTGGTTTCTCTAGCACCCACTAGAAGGAAGCACCAACTCCCTGAGTATTCCAGCACCAACTGGATGGAAGCACCAACTTCCTAAATATTCTAGCACCAACTGGATGGAAGCACCAACTTCCTGAATATTCCAGCACCAACTGGATGGAAGCACCAACTTCCAGTTACACAGGATCCAACCTGCATAACAGAGAACACCTGTTCTCCCTAGCACCACCCTGCCACCCTGGTTTCTCTGGCTGCAACCAGATGGAAGCTACAACTTCCTGTGTTCAAGCACCCACTTGAACTTTTGAGGACTACAGTCCTCCCGAGCACCTCCCAACCTCCCTCGAATATTAAATAATGAATACACAGACAATTACACAGATAAATCAATTCTTACCAATCTTTCTTTGTATTTGATCTTCAACAAACTGTTATGCAATTCTTTTATTCTTCTGGTTGTTTAGCAGGTCATCTCTGCATCACCTTTTGTGTTCTGCTCTATCTGTCCTTCTATTCTTCTTCTTCTCTCCCTTTCGTCTCGCTCTGTGCATTTGCTTCGTTTAATGCTATGCCTCTGCTCATTTTCCTTTTCTTACTATTTACTCATTTTCCCCCCCGGAACAACCAACCAGACACCGTTTCTTTCAACTTCTTTTATTCACTCTACCTTGACGGTTCCACTTCCCTTTCCAATGGGAAATCCAAGGACATCTGTCTTCGCGACTGAAACGCTAACCAATTCGTCATCATGAGTTCGTTTCACTTAACGAATTCATAACAAAAGCTTTAATGTGTGAAGAAGAACAACAACCCTCCGATCAATACTTGATCCAACGGTTCAGATCCCATCGGGATTTCACACATCGCGATTTCGACATTCTCAGTGTCGAGATGCACAAGTACTCGGAACCCTCGATTCTCCGATTCTCGATGTGCTCCTTTCCCGAGCTTTAGCCCCTTCCGGCTACACAATGGTCCATGTGCCCGTCAACACATGACCTCGGTCAAGCCTCTCATCGGGGTTTCGGCATTTTAGATGTCATCATGCACATGCCTATAGAATTATCGATCCCCGATTCTCCGATGACGGAGATCAACGGTCCAGATCTCATTCTTATCCAACGGCTGTGATTACATCGCAAAATCGCATATCGCGATTTCGTAGTTTCTGTTGCAGTGTGTTCTTGACATATCAAAGTCCCGATCCCCGAAACTCCGACCAGGGATAGGATCTACGGTTCAGATTCATTCTGGATTCAACGACTGCGATTAAATCGTGAAATCGCATTTCGCGGTTTCAGAATTCTTGATGTTAAGAGATTTTGGCATTACAAAGTCCCGATCGCCGATGCCTTTGCTGACATCACACGTGGTTTGACACGTGTTAGATCCTGCCACGTGTCACTCTGATTCGTAACTTGCATGTGCCTGAAGTGTTAAATCTGCCTGACACCTGTCATTCCCTGGTTGTGCCACATGTCCCTGGGTGACGTGGTCTACCGTCGTGAGTTGGATCAATGGTCTAGATCTCATGTTGATCTGACGGTGCAGATTCAGTCGGGATTTTGCATATCGCGAAATCGGGATTTTCGCTGCATTGTATTCTTTGCATATTGAAACCCCGATCCCCGAAACTCCGATGAAGCCTCCTGTCTACAAGTGGATGGTCTCGATCTCTGCTTGATTTAACAACTGCGATCAAATCACGAAATCGCATATCGCGATTTCGGGGTTTTTGTTGTCGAGTGAACTGGACATTTCAAAGTCCCAATCCCCGAATCTTCGATGACTTATCTCCCTCGCAACTTCTGCAAATCTGACGGTTGTCGGCCTTTCGGGAAATTTAAATGGGATCCAACGGTCACTGGATCGTTGTCTTCCTTCTTCTCTGCAAACTCTTGCTGCACGTGTTTTCTTCAATGCTATTCCTCCTGAGCTTTTACGTCCAAATCCCAAAGGGGTTTTATCCTTCATATCCTGCCATCTCCGTTGTTGCCATCAATGACAACGACCATCAACACGCATTCGTTGCTTGTTCAATATTTGCCAACAATCTCCCCCTTTGGCATTGATGGCAACACTTGCATTCAGACTCAACACTCCTCTGCATTCGTCCATTCAGACTCTCCTCTGCATTCGGTCAATCAGGCTGGACTCTGTTCCCAAAACATTTCGAACTCGACTCCTTTCTTCCCCTTTAACATCAATGTCAAAGAAGAAACATTCTTTCACTGAACTTGTTGCAGAACATACTCCCCCTGTCATCTATAATCATTTAGGAAATCCACCAGATATTGAATAAGCACTCCCCCTGACCTGGTGAACCTTTTAAACACCAGAAATTATCACCCCCAATTTTTGACGAAGATATCCAAAAGGGGTTGTTGCTAGTGGTTTGGTAAAGATATCAGCAATTTGTTCTTCAAATCTGCAAGAGTTTGTATCATCCATAAGATCTGTGTGTAGCAAGTAGCAGCAACAATGTATTCTGCCTCTGTAGTGGATAATGAAATGGATCCTTTCTTTTTACTAATCCATGCTACTAGTGAGTCACCCAGAAAAAATGCTCCTCCACTGGTGCTTTTTCTCTCATCAACACAGTTTGCCCAGTCAGCATCTGAATAAGCAATTAACTCGAAATTCTGATTTCTAGGGTACCACAGTCCATATGTCATTGTTCCCTTCATATATTTGAATATTCTTTTGACAGCTACCAAGTGACTTTGTTTAGGAGCAGACTGAAACCGACCTACCATTCCAACAGCTTGCATTATATCAGGACGAGATGCTGTGATGTACAAAAGACTGCCTATCATTGAATGATATGTCCTTTGATCAACATCAGGTGAGATATCATCTTTGCTCAGCTTGCAACCAACCACCATAGGTGT
>ML814059.1:10846-27085 GCA_009831015.1 Picea engelmannii | reverse complement strand
GAGAACACCTGTTCTCCCTAGCACCACCCTGCCACCCTGGTTTCTCTGGCTGCAACCAGATGGAAGCTACAACTTCCTGTGTTCAAGCACCCACTTGAACTTCTGAGGACTACAGTCCTCCCGAGCACCTCCCAACCTCCCTCGAATATGAAATAATGAATACATAGACAATTACACAGATAAATCAATTCTTACCAATCTTTCTTTGTATTTAATCTTCAACAAACTGTTATGCAATTCTTTTATTCTTCTGGTTGTTTAGCAGGTCAGCTCTGCATCACCTTTTCTGTTCTGCTCTATCTATCCTTCTGTTCTGGTTCTGCTCTCCCTTTTGTCTCACTCTGTGCATTTTCTTCGTTTAATGCTACGCCTCTGCTCATTTTCCTTTTCTTACTGTTTACTCATTTTCCCCCCCGGAACAACCAACCGGACACCGTTTCTTTCAACTTCTTTTATTCACTCTACCTTGACGGTTCCACTTCCCTTTCCAATGGGAAATCCAAGGACATCTATCTTCATGACTGAAACGCTAACCAATTCGTCATCATGAGTCCGTTTCACTTAACGAATTCATAACTGAAGCTTTAATGTGTGAAGAAGAACAACAACCCTCCGATCAATACTTGATCCAACGGTTCAGATCCCATCAGGATTTCACACATCGCGATTTCGACATTCTCAGTGTCGAGATGCACAAGTACTCGGAACCCTCGATTCTCCGATTCCCGATGTGCTCCTTTACCGAGCTTTAGCCCCTTCCGGCTACACAATGGTCCATGTGCCCATCAACACATGACCTCGGTCAAGCCTCTCATCGGGGTTTCGACATTTTAGATGTCATCATGCACATGCCTATAGAATTCCCGATCCCCGATTCTCCGATGACGGAGATCAACGGTCCATATCTCATTCTTATCCAACGGCTGTGATTACATCGCAAAATCGCATATCACGATTTCAAAGTTTCTGTTGCAGTGTGTTCTTGACATATCAAAGTCCCGATCCCCGAAACTCCGACCAGGGCTAGGATCTACGGTTCAGATTCATTCTGGATTAAACGGCTGCGATTAAATCGTGAAATCACATTTCGCAATTTCAAAGTTCTTGATGTCAAGAGATTTTGGCATTACAAAGTCTCGATCGCCGATGCCTCTACTGACGTCACACGTGGTTTGACACGTGTTAGATCCTGCCACGTGTCACTCTGATTCGTGACTTGCATATGCCTGAAGTGTTAAATCCGCCTAACACCTGTCATTCCCTGGTTGTGCCACGTTTCCCTGGGTGACATGGTCTACCATCGTGAGTTGGATCAACGGTCTAGATCTCATGTTGATCTGACGGTGCAGATTCAGTCGGGATTTCGCATATCGCGAAATCGAGATTTTCGTTGCATGTATTCTTTGCATATTGAAACCCCGATCCCTGAAACTCCGATGAAGCCTCCTGTCTACAAGTGGATGGTCCCGATCTCTGCTTGATTTAACGGCTGCGATCAAATCGTGAAATCGCATATCGCGATTTCAGGGTTTTCATTGTCGAGTGAACTGGACATTTCAAAGTCCTGATCCCCGAATCTTTGATGACTTATCTCCCTCGCAACTTCTGCAAATCTGACGGTTGTCGGCCTTTCGGGAAATTTAAATGGGATCCAACGGTCACTGGATCGCTGTCTTCCTTCTTCTCTGCAAACTCTTACTGCGTGTGTTTTCTTCAATGTTGTTCCTCCTGAGATTTTACGTCCAAATCCCAAAGGGGTTTTATCCTTCATATCCTGCCATCTCCGCTGTTTCCATCAATGACAACAACCATCAACACGCATTCGTTGCTTGTTCAATATTTTCCAATAGCTTCTGGATTTCTTGCAGAAGCAGAGCCCAACGTCCATCAGTTTTTATGTCACGTTTTGATAGATGGGTGATCAAATGGGTAGAGACTCGAATAGGTATCGCTTCAAAATAGGAACTGTATCTGATAACAAGGAACAAAGGAGGTCTTGACCCAACTTCAGTCAGGGAGTTTATTTAAAGATGGGCAGGTGGAAGACTTGGGAGAAGAATGAACAAACTATCTTAGGCAACAGGCCTTTCAGTAGCTCGTAGAGGAAAAAATATGAATACAAGATCCGCTTGGTTCAGGGCTTCAAGAAACTGAAAGGGAGACTTGACTGGATCCTCCAATTCCAAGTCATTCAATGCTAAGAAGTTCACAGGGACTGTTTAGAACAACACAACTGTTACAGTGATCCAACATACATCATCCTATAACAGTCACAAATCGACTGGATCCTCCAATTCCGAGCTGCTCTAATACAATATATACAAAGACGTGAAAGAAACTGACATTCATCAGGCAAGAAGTCTCAAGAGTCCAGAATTAACCAGAACACAATTCTTCATTAAAGTTTTTACAACTGGGAGTCTTGCTCAACCATCGATGCTTACAAAATACAAAGACTGAGTCTATATACTCAAGAAAATCCACCTCTCAGAGGCGTGCCCAGTCACCCAAGGCTCGGTGTCCCTTCAGTCAAACTCGTACTGATATCTTTCTTTAAATGCCACCTTAACTATGCATAGCTCCTGTAAGGAGGGTAGCTAAGCCATTAAGTGCTCGGCTAGCATGCACAGAATTCTCTGTCGAGCTGAGGACTTCGGCATGGCTTCTTTGAGAAAATCAATACACCGGACCTCTGCGAGCAGGCGGCTTGCCAGACCCTCCATTCCCCTCACTTAATGAATGAAAGGAGGTTTCAACCACCCACTCTTGCCTTCATTTAATCCAATGCTAGAAACAATATTGAGATCGGGTCCGATGGCGCCTGGAGATTGTGATGATCCCCTCTGTGACTGAAGTCAACGCCTTGGCCTTCTTTACATAGCTCCTTTCTTCCTCCAAGTGACCATGGACTATGACCATGTGCCTATTCCCAAGGCGCTTTCGGCATTCTCGAATATGAAGGGGATGATCCTTGCTGATCGAAATTGCGATGAGCGATATGCCGACATGGCTTAATCTACTGCCAGGTGCTCCCTTTAGATGGACGACTGAAAATGCTTCGTGATGTCGCGGGCCCTAGCTTCGACGCTTTCGGCACTGTCGGGGTTCGGGGTTTCCCGATGTTGAACAACATGAAACTCTCACCCCACGAACTCCCGAATGTTGAAACGCCGACGCGGCCAGATCTTGCGCCACGCATCCTTGAAACTAGACGGTCCCAAATTCGCTTGACGCTGCTATGGGTCCCAGCTCCTGGGTTCTTTCAGCACTTCGGGGCTCAGGGCTTCGCGATACAAAGTGACATGAAATATTTACCATTCAAACTTGCGATTACCGAAAGCCGACGCGGCTAGATCTTGCACTAAATTCCGGGTGACTTAGCAGCCCCGAAATCCCGATGGTCGTCGATCAGCTTTGTAGATGGGTTTCGATCGCTGAAGAAAAAAATTTCCCCGCTCGCTTGCTTGGGGGGGGGGCTGAAATGAGGCTTTCTGCGTTGTGCTCGGGCTCTTCTCATGCGACTCGCTGACCGGGAAGGCCCCTTGCGCCCCGGACAAGAAATGTTACTAACAGCTCAAAACAGTCATTGGTGGCCAAGATCAAAGACAAGGAGCCGAACATTGATTTAGAATCTGATTCTAAAAATACTGGTAAAGAACAGATCATTGACGCAGACCCCACTGCTATTGTCATGACCGCAACAATTCAGTTAGAAGAACCAACAGATCCTGAAGAGGGGTATCACCTTTTTCATTCAAAGATGTGGGTGAAGGGGACCCTACTGCATTTTATTGTTGATGGTGGAAGCCAGAAGAACCTCATCTCAATAGAGGTCGTCAAACAGTTGGGATTGTCAACAACACCACACCCGCAACCATACATCATCGGGTGGCTTCGCCAAGGATGAGATCTTCGTGTCAGCCAGCAGTGTCGATTGTCATACGGCATCCAACCCTTCAAGGATGAGGTATTATGTGATGTTGCCCCACTAGATGTATGTGATGTTCTCTTGGGCCAACCATATATGTGGAGACGCCATGTTGTTTATCAGTCTCGACCCCGTAGTGTCATTGTTACTTTGGGGGGTCATCTCTACAAAATACCAGAGGTAGTTCCGACTATTGTTCCACATAAAAAGTGTCGCAAGGTAGTATCTCATACTGCAAAATTCAGCTTCTTCACAATCTGTTCAAAAGGAGAACAAAAGGACATTGCAACCACTACAGCCTTGCCCCAAGCACCTTCTATCCAACATAAGCAAGTCGACAAGGTTGTATAAAAGCGCAAAGATTCCTTCTGCACACCATCCTCTCATGTATCTTGACTTGTTGAATAGCCTCAACCTCAACAGGTTCGTGATAGACTTCCACAAACTGAGCAGTGCGACGTCTTTTGCAAGACAAACAACTCACCAAGATGCAGATTCAACAAACGCTTTTCCTTCTCCCCTGGGAACTCAATGCAATGGAGAACATTGCTTCCTAAGGAGGGAATATTGATCCAGGTGGATATCGGTGGCCACCCACCTTTTCCAACAGGCTCAAAACAACTTTCTGGCAATTTTGGCAATTTACTATTTTTAGTAGGTTTTAACTTCCGGGGCCATTTTGAGGGCCTAAATGAAGGTTTTTCAAGATCAAGGTTCTCAATGATAGCCAAAGGCATGATTGATCCCCAAAAATGAATCTCCTCGATGATACCTTTCCAATGAGCTATTATATGCCTAAAACGAAGATTGTATGCAAAAGTTACGACCCTGGGAAGTTGATGTACTAAGTTACCCAAATGGGGCCCACATGACTTTTGGTGCTTCATCTCCTAGGGTTAGGTTTTGGGATGTATAGGACTTTTGGCATTCCTGTTTATTGTAAAAAGGCCTTCAGAGCCTCATTGTAATCATCTTCTCACGGATGCGAGTAGCCATCACATATGTTCTCATAGATAAGCTACCACCATTCTAGCAAGTCTTTCACTCTGTATTTTACAGTCTCTGTACATTTATTTCGTTAATAGAAATCATGTATTATTGTATCTCTGTCCTTATGGTTGCATCTCTGATACATTTCTGCTATATTGTTGAATATCTGCGATATCTCTGTGCATTTCTTTATTATATCTCCGATCTCATTTTGTGCCAAAAATAATCCGGATCAAAGAGTAATCTTTAAACTCGGACCATAAATAAGGAAAAAATTTAATTCTATATTTTTAATGTGTGTACCATATTCAGACGCATTTGCTAGGAGAGCATATTTGATGGAATAAATGTCGACATAAAAAATGGTGGCATCTGAGAAGTGTGCTCTGAGTTGTTGGCACACATTTTTCAAGTGCAGATTAAAATTTTGTCTGGCTCTGTTATAAGATACAACACAACCATGCTCATCAAGTTTCGATAAATTGTTGTGAATGTCCGCAAGGGTTCGCGACAAACAACCCATAGGTCCCGAAATTTTGACACCCTTGCTGATACAAATTCTACAAAACAGTAACATTACAACGTCCATTAGCTGGGGTTATAAATCTAAGATTCCAAGGGCGAACTAGGAAAAGGAGGCAGAAAACCATTTCATTCAATAGTCACCTTCATTTGAGATGTCAATTCTTTAATAATCTTGGGAATGAACAGGCCAGTATTTATTTGGTTCTCTGTGAGATTCGAAATGAAGGCATGTGAAATGTCGTTATGGCTGATGTCTAGGGTGTAAATGGCCTTGTCCAATACATCAACATTGCCAGCGAAGAGGAATCGTACCTAGACGAATTCTAAGAGTGACCGAAAAAAGCCAAATACGTGTCATGCGTCCATAGGATACTGGCATACGATGAAGGGCTGAGAAGAACTCTCCCTTAAAAAACATCTTCAGTGTAATTAACGTTTTTCACACATCATCAAATGTTGTTTATAATAATACTAATGTAATTTAATAAAACCCTTTATTTGTTGATCRTATTCATAAAATCAATCTAAACTTTGAAGGATATATCAAAGTTCCCCAAAACATAATTCCTAAACCTTAGTGGATATGAAGGGAAAAAATCAATAAACCAAATAGCTATTCAACATTGTGAAAGAGCATCCTCGGCTCAAAATGTAATCATTATTTTAAAATTTTAATGTAAAAAATGACAACATAGTTGCTAATTTAGAGTCGCATGGAAGAGAATGTTCAATGCTCCCTAGGGACATGCATTTCAGTATTAACTATTCTTTTTTCATATCAAATCAAAGGAAAAAAACATGCATTTTAGTAATAACTAATTTTTTTTCATATCAAATCAAAGGAAAGGCACCCTATTGCGAGTCGAAACATAAATTCTTATGGGGCAACACCTAAATAGAGATCAATGCTAACCAAATAGTCAATTTTGGCTTGTTTACCAAATATAAGCCTAAAGATTCTATTTGACGAAAATAATATGAAGACACTAAAAGGAGTAAAAGTCTTAAAGGTGGAAAAATTCCCATGAGTAAGATTTCACTAAGATAATATGATGACACCAAATACTAAAAGCCTTACCCTTGGAAAATATTTTAAAGTGGGATTGCAAAGAAAATGGAGATGAATTATAATTTAAATGAAAGGAAAATATTTTTAAAATATTATATTTATGTGAATGAATATATAAACTATATTGTATTTTTTTTTGTTAGAAATATTTGTCACTTGCGGGGTCAACAATTTAACCATTGGCTACGAGACCACAACCCAGGGGCATTTAAGCCGCTAAAATCATCCAGGGATCACACTTAGCCTAGGCTGCACCAACCTTTAACATGGTTGAAGTTTTGGGTGTCTCCTCTTGACTAAACACATTGTAAGGGTATTGAACTTGAGTCTCCTAGCAAACGAAACCAACACCTTAGCTAGATGTGCTAGCGGGAATTGACATAAATTATATTGTGTTTATTTAAGAGTTTAAAATAAATATGTTATGATTGTTAATTGAGATTAATTTAGGTGGTTGGAGGGAATGATATTTATCTTCTTATCCATATTTTATTTTTTCTAATGGTGTATTGATATGGTCTTAATCCCTAAATGATCACAATCCCGTTTTCAAAATGAGGGGAAGTGTCAATTGTTTCTCGGGATATATATTCCCAAAAAAAAAATTGTTAATTAGGCCTAGCCTAGATGGTTGAGAGAAGAAGAATTATCATTTTATTGGAAACCTATGTCTAATTTAGAAAATCGGCATTTTAGACTGCCTCAAATTGATTCCATCATTAGGGCGATCACTCAATCTGAAGATTGGGATGAGGGATAACAATGATCATCAAGTAAATAAATACGAAATTCGAGTGGAATTTCTTATGATAGTGAGGTTGCCTCACTTTTGTTGCTGCATATATTCCAACCAACGAATCACCTTAGATAGAAATTCCTTTTTTTAATTTGGTTTATAACGGGCCTCCACATGTCACTTAGCTTCAACCCTTCATATTCATTTAGCGTGTTATTCCTAATCTCAATTTCCAGATCCTCTCTCATTCTTATTTTATTATAGTGTTCTTCTATGGCAATTAACGAGGCCTTATCCATGCAAATTTGATGAGTGGTGTTGTGCGACTGTTAGGTTAGAGTCAATTTAGCTATACGATCATGAGTTATGTTGACAATATGTTATTTAACACGAACATTTAGTGAGCACCTGGTTTCCCCAACATAGACCATCCCACACGAGCAAGGTATTTCATACACCCCTTTCATTTGTCTAGGATCCATTGCATATTTTGCGGAGTCGAAGAACCTCCTAATGGTATTTGGGTGAGCAAACACAACAACAATGTTTCCTCGTTTTAAGATCTTGGCAATTCGATCCATTGTTCACTTAATATACAAGAGATTAATTTTAGGAATATTAAATTCTTGTCCATGTTGTCTGTTAGGATCCTATACTAACCCCTCTTTATGGGTCATTATTTAGTAGGATATGTTTTATATGTAATAAAGGCAGACACTAGTTAATAAGGCCTATTAAATAAAGGAGAATAAGTCAATGTAAGAAGACCTAATAGAATCTTCTGCTTCTAGAAATATCTTCCTCTAGAAGTTTCCTTAGAAGGTAGAATTAGTATAAATAAGAGTACGAGGTATTGGATATTTTGTCTTCGAGATTATTGTAATAGAGCTCTAATCTGTTAGAGGTTGCCCCCTCGAAGAGGCAAGTAAACATTGCTATCATTAATAAAGTTGTTTTTTTTGGTGTTATTCTGGTATTATTATGATATTGTTATGGATATATCATTGTTGTTCTACCATTGCTTGCTAAATATTTATGTTCTACTTATTATATTATATCTAGAATATTGCAAGTGGTATCATAGCTCTTTCTAGGGCAAGGCTTGCGGGGTAATTTTTTTTTTAGGGTAGAGACGTATTCCAATGTCTTTAAGCTACAGGGATTTTTCATTACGTGCATAAACCCGCGGTTGGGGAGTCATACACACAGGAAATACAAGTGGTTTTTAAGCGCACATCTATTTTCCACCCTTGTAACACTTGTTGGTACCCCTTCGAGTGGTAGCACATTAGACAACACCTATATACAGATCGACCTAGATATCCTGAAGCTCTCCGTAGATAAACAATTCAGCTACCTAACTGTTGTAGTGCCACCGAGAACAACACTCAAGAAGATACTTTCTAGTACCTGGGTAGTCATGTAATATGGCTAAGGGCGCGATCTAGTCTTCTTAGTTGGTGCCTTGAGATATTGGGTCGAGTACTACTGTTGGACGCCACACATATATGAGAGAGCTACAGCACAAGGAAAAACCTTGTCTGTAGAACTCTTGAATACTCTAACCCCTTGGACGGAAACATAAATAGAACATACAAGATCTATTGTCGTACAACTGTGTCTCCTTCATTCTCGTTGAGAAATTCTTACACATTTCTTCATGTTAATAATTTGGCCATTTCGTCACTGCAGTATTATTTAACTTAGAGTATAACTCCGCAAGAGTAAAAAAAAAAATTGGGGTTTGTCAACACCCTTATTTGTAACCTATCCCATTGCATTCCTCTCTTCATTATGATCGCAATGGTACCCTTCACTTTTAAGCATTTTTTCCCGCGGTCCCACCCTTTCTGAGACACCCTTATTTGACACCTATCCCATTGGACTCCTCTCCTTGTCCTTGTTATCGCACAGTTTGTGGCAAGGAAAAAGGCTAAAGGTTGGAGAGTCAAACTGGTGTAACATGAACTAGTCCCACCCAATGTCACCACAATGGAATGATTTTTTCTCTTTAGGGTGGTAAGGCCCAGGCGAGACGTCCCCGGTGACATAAGGTTTTGAGAAGGCAAAGGATTACAAGATAAAGTAGTTTCGCCCCCCTCACAATTCACAACCGAGCAGATAGTCCGGCTAAATAGCCAATAATAAAGTAAAACCCCCAAAGAGATACACCTGCCCGAGACAAAGCAACAATAAACTGATATATGCAAGCTTTGATCAATGAGTTAGTACTTTATGTAAATCAATGACTATCTGATACACTTATAAGAAATTTAATAATAAATATTGATGAGGTCAATGTTTATAAATAACAATGAAAATTTTGTCACTTCTTCAATAAATACTGAAACAATTTGGCATTAAATGCAATAAATCAACACTTCATTCAATTAATGCCTTTAATCATCATTCAATTGATTATAAAGAAAAACGTTTAGTTGCACCAATGATATAATAGCTAAGGATGACGACATCAATAGGTTAGTTAAGTTAGTTCCTAAGCTAGGGTTAGTAGTTAGGGTTTGATTCAAGATTTTAAAATTTGTTGTGATCAGGTTCACTTCAAAGCAAGGTGTCTTTTAGATCAGTGCCTTAGGGTTAATGGAGTCAAAGAGTGAAGGATGCAAGAGCCAAAGAATTCAAAGGTAAAACGACTAAGGTCTAGAGGGAGAAGATTTGAGGTGTTGCTAAAGCAAGGCCTCAAAGTCAAAACCCTAGGGGAGAGAGGCTCACCTTGGTGTAGGAGAACTAGGCCTCGGTGCTATCTCCTCCTTCCTTAACTTAATGGAAATCATGGCTAGCTAAAGATGAAGCATAAAACCAAGACAAGAAGGTTTGATGAAACAAAGTGTTGCTACAGCAAGGCTCCTCTAGCAAACCCTAGAAAAATTGGCCCAAATTGTAGAAAACCTAGGCTTTAAGGCGTCTCCTTCTTCTAAGCTTATAAATGGTACGGCTAGCAAGAAATTAAGAAGGAATGAGAGTGTAGCTACGGCTAGGCTCTCTCTTTCTTCAACAATGGCTAAAAAATTCTCTTAATGGGGACATGAGACAAGGACCTACTTGTGTGCTTGTCACCTAGGGTTTTGTTCAGCAAAATTATAAATATATGCAAGAAATAAATAATGCAACCATTCAATCAAGAAGTTTTGCAGAAAAATACTTACATATCACCAAGAAAAAGCATAACAAACCCTAGTTGTAACACCTTCCATCAAGAGAAATGCCAAAACATGCCATGGAAATATTCCTTCAACAATTGCGCCTCACTAAATCAACCAAATAACTCAAGTCTAGCGCAAATTTCAGACCTCACTATTGAGTGAGTGAGAGATGATGAAAAAATGAAGGTGAAAATCCTTCATTTATACAATATCATGACCTAAATTTACATTTTAGGTCATGTGAAAGGCCGACAAGGAAAAAATACTAAATCATATTGTTTTTAAATTAAAAGCTCAAAATTGGAACCTAATCAAGCTTAAAAGGGACATCAAGCCCCTCCAAGGGAGACGTCACCCCCTTCAAGGGCAAATGGAGCATCCTGGAGCAAAACGTTAGCCCTCCTTGGGCTTCTCCAACCTGCCACGCGTTCCAATACTGCCCAGCCTGCCTCCCAAGACGTCCATAAGGTTGGATGATGTCATGGTCATGATGGGTGACGTCTTAGGCCTTCCAAGGCCAACGTTCCACTGAAAAAGGGTCAATCCCCCTAGGTCAAGCTCAACCAAAGTGCCTTTGGTGGAACACCCTCTTCTTCTATGGTGCAAAGCCCCTGATCCATCTTTGTTCTGTCTCTGCCCCTTGATGGGGTCTCAACATCCACCTGATGGGCTCTTCAGCCCCATGGAGGTCCAAACTGATCATCTCCCCATGTGTACCAGTCCAAAATGGTACCTGTCCATCGGGCAAGGTCCTTCACATCAATAGCTATGCCCTCCATGGGCTCATCAGTCACAGAGATCATATCAATGTCAATCACATCTCACCATCAATATTTTTAAACATGTGCACAAAATCCCTAATACATCAGTTGACATCTCAAAGACGTTACGCAAGCCTGCAATACAAGTTTAGAGAAAACGACAAGGCGCCCTATTGGGCTAGTGTCCACTGGAACAGGAAAGTTCCCGGAAGAGACCTCATCCAAGCCATGTAAGTGGGTGATGTGGTTAGGGAATTTCCAAGCATCTGGGTGCAACGAGGGCAAAGGATGCAGGAAACGTTACATGTGGGTGCCTTTGTATAAGGCGAGCTGTACCCATCCCGGATGCAAATTTTTCCAATCCCATTCTTGCCTTTTATTGTTATTATTTTTTATTCTTTTATCTCTTATTGCTTTTTCCTTTTTTTTGGTTCAAGAGCTAATCAGGGGACACTGCCCTGGCGTGGTGACCAGTGGTGACAGGTTACCCACAAGTAATTTCACAGAAATGAGAAGGTTGGCTCGTGATGAGACACCCTTTCCCTTGGCCATGCAACCAAGAGTCATTGCCCTGGCATGGTAACCAGCTGGTGGCAATATCATACTGCTAGGTACCCATGGACCGAATAGGCTGGCTCGTAATGAGACCCCCTATCCTCTGGTTAGGTCTTGTTTTATTACTTTTCTAGGTCCCTCTTATTTCTTGCTGAGAAGCATTTCATTGCTTTCTTGGGGATCCCTAGGTGAAGCATCTCGAGGTTTTATTCTTAGGATTTTATCTTTTACCAACTTGCTTTTACCTTCTGGGCCTTTAGCCCCTTCTTCCTACGAGATAAGGTGCAATCTTGAAAATAGGTCAACCCAGTGCCCAGAAAATTGGAATGGGATAGGTGAGCGGGAAACAAGATGAAACAGTGGTGCTATGATGGGAGCGGACGCTGGATTTTCAGAAATCCCCCCAGTGGAAAACCAAAACCTACAAACATAGGCTTACTAGGGCATCCTGTCAATCCCCTGAGACATGGTCAAGTGGCCAAGTGTAAGATCCAAGCAGTTGTTAGAAATAAAAGGAATTAGATGCATATATTCAAGTTTTTTTTATGATCAAAGTGACACATACCATGATACCTGGACTAATTACCTCATGGAGCAATAACCATCTTTGACACAGGACCAAGCCGATGGTGGTGGATGTTGCTGCTACTAACAAGATAAAGATGTTGGAAAAAAGAAAAGGTGGGCCCTCCAGGGCCATGCTAAAGTCAGTTCTGCTCTCGATACTCCATGTCTAGGACCTATGGGTCTCAAGACATGATCTCCTAGTTATCCCTAAAAGTGGGGATAACATCTGGCTCCAACTCGAGGACATGTGCTCACCATAGAGCGCATGAGAACCTCAACATATCTGACATAACCTATTGACCTGCTCGATCTCAATAGAAACATCAGTAACAAAACTGGGGTGGTAATGCCACCCCAACATATATAAATATATAGACTGAAATAAAACAATCAATAATGTAAATGTGAAAGCAAACTAACATGCAATGCAAATGGTATAATACACGAATGCAAAATGCCTACTTACCTGCACTTACCTGTGAAGTCAGGTTGCCCCACCTTGGTGGGGTTTGAGGAGGTATCTGTTGATTGGTAATGGGCGCCTTCTTCCTTCCAAAGTGGACAAATAGTAGGAGTCATCTACTGATTCTCTTCCAACTTTGAAAGGTCTGAGCCATGACTGAGTGCTTCCTTTGAAATTAGTTGGCTCTCCCTTGCAGGTATCCCACATCCACACTACGTCTCCTTCCTTGTACTTCCTAATCTTGTACTTGGTTGCCCCTTGGATGACCCTGGTGTATTTTGCAGAGGGAGGAGGGTGGGCTTCTGCTGTAAACACTTCATGTTGGGACAGATGAATCCGTACATCGTCTTTTGGTATTTTTAGTATATTCACAGTCCCGGTTTCTTTGTCTTTGAATTCGTCTAGGAGTTGTTGGTATTCCTCTTTCTTGGGCCATTTATTCTGATCAAATTCCTCTTATGTTGCAAAAGGCATATCTTCTAGGGAGTACTCATGAAGGGTTTGTATGATCTCATCATGTGGCTTGTAATCTATGATGGGGTGATCAATTTCTAGCACATGGTTTTCGGTTACTGGCACATTTAGGAGATGACCTATTATTCCATCTTTTAAAGGTAATTCCACAAATGTGAGGTCCATCTCGAGGGTGCCACCCAACATTGAAGCAAATTTCCTAGACAACAACATTCCCCACACATCTAGGACATCAATTATCACAATGTCGATGTGGATTACTTTCTCTGGGTACTCCTTAAGGAAAACTTCCACATTTCCAACTACCCCATATGTGGGTATGGATTTAGATTCGAAGCCACACACATTCCTGTAAGGCCGTGTGATCTTCAACCCTAATTGTTCCATGACTTTAAGGGACATCATGTTAGCACCTACCCCTACATACAGAATGCAGTTGTTGAGGCTCTTGTTTTTCATTATTAAAGTCATGAAAAAGGGGGGATTTTCATCGTATTGGACCCTGAAGTGATTGGATTGCAACATGATAGGAGGGTCCATGGGTTTATCTAATTCTTGAAAGAAATTCTCAAAATGTTTTTTGATAGATGGGACCTTAATGACTTCCTTTAGGGGAATAGTTACATGCAACTTGGATAGTGCCCCCTCAAAGTCAAAGTTCAAGTTAGCCCCTTCATTCTTGGATGTCTTGGGAAGAAGTGCGTCCAGTGGGGGTTTTATTTGGTCAGTGACAGGTTGGTTCATATTTTTTCTCCTATACACTTGGAACTCTTGTTTCTTTAGATTTTCTCTTGATTCCTTCTCTAGGTTGTTTATTACTGCCATTCTGGCTAACCTGGCTGCTTCTTTCATGGCTTCTTGATGTTCTTCAGAGGTGACATTTATCTCAGGGCCTTCCACGACATGGCCTATATTGTTCATTTCTTGATGGCCATTATTACTGTAAGGAAATTCATGCTCCCAATGTGCTTCACTCCATTCTAAGCACCAAGGTTTTTCATCGACAACGTTTGTAGGGGCTAAGGTGTTTGGAAATTCTTTCTCATTCTTTGGTTTATAAAATTGGTTCCCCTTTAGAAATTTCCCTTTGTACAGGACCCTAGGTGCTTGGATCTGGGATCTTTCCAAGTTGATGATCCTACTCATAATTTTCTCTTGATTTTTTAAGATACCATCCATGGAAGCTTGTAACTTTTCTATACTGGCACAAAGGTTTGAGGTAGGTTCGACATTGTGCACTAACTTTGGCTTGATGTCCATTTCCCCTCTTGGATTTGTGAAAGGCTCAATTTTAGATGAAAGGAGTTTTCCTGAAATTTTAGTAGTGAGCTCTTGGGCTTCTTGGATGGATTGGGGGTTTTTGTCCCTGAGATGAAACCTTAATTGGCCATTAAAATATTTGGTGTAGATATGGATAAGGTAATCACCATTCAGATGATGGCTCGCAGGGATATTTTGCAGCAAAGTCTCAAACTTAGTGTGGAACTCCTGGATAGATTCATTCTCACGTTTCCAAAGGGAATTCAATCGGGTAAGAAGCATGTTAGGATCTTCTTTCATACTCCATCTTTTGAGGAAAGCTTCTTCTAGTTTTTCCATGGTTTTAATGCCACCATCAGGAAGGCTCAAGTACCAACTCCTTGAAGCATCAAAGAGGGTAGTGGAGAACAACTTCATGACTAAGTCTTCAGGATCATCACTAACGGGATGAAGCTGAAAAAATGCCCAAAAGTTGCTCATGTGATCTTTGACACTGATTGCATCAGTACCGGTAAATTTAGGCAACCACTTTTCATACTTGGGTGGAATTTTCCTAGGATAGCTTGGTATGGATGACATGTCTAGTGGTTTGAAAAGAGTAGATGATCATTGTCTTTGATTGTTGGTTGGGTTTGTTGTAGTGGTCTGAGAACTAGACATGGTTTTCAAAGGAAGACCTTTTCCGAAAAGTGATTTTACAACAGGATAGTTCTTGGGAGGCTTCCTTATGAAAGATAAAGGAGGATTATTGAACCTCTTTGTGGCTTGTGGAGTCGCCAGATAGTTTACTTGAAACTATCAAAGAAAAAGGGAAAACACCCTAGTGGAGTCGCCAGGTAAGCTTGTAAGATGGAAACTCTAGAGGCAAGGCTTACCGAAAAGTGTCGTCTTGAGGAGAATTGACTCAGTGTTACCCAACAACGACGCCAAAATGTTATCGCACAGTTTGTGGCAAGGAAAAAGGCTAAAGGTTGGAGAGTGAGACTGGCAACAATTAGTTTTTCGTGATGAAAGTCTTTTAGCCATGTTATCCCCGATATCTAGGGATAACTAGGAGATCATGTCTCGAGGCCCACATGGTCCTAGACATGGAGTACGAGAGCAGATTGACTTGAGCATGGCCCTTGAGGGCCCACCTTTTCTTCTTCTCAGCCAGACTTGTCCTGCCAGCAGTACCAGCCTCCATCACTACCGGCCTGGGCTTGCATCAGAAAAGGCTCTTGCTCCATGAGGTAATTGGTCCGAGGTATCATGGTATGTGTCATATTTGATCATTATAAACCTTCTTATGTATGCATTAGATCTCTTTCATTTCAGATAACTGCTTGGATCTTACACTAATCCACTTGACCACTGGTGGGGTGATTGATTGGGTAGCTTAGCAAGTTGGTATTCATGGGTTTTGGTTGGCCACCAAGGGGGGTTTGCAAAACCATCGTCCGCTCCCACTCATACTATCACTTTTACATCTTAAAACCCCGCTCATCCATCCCATTTCCCTAGTCTAGCCATTAGGATGACCATCCAGGGTACATCTTGTCTTGTGGGAAGAAGGGGATAAAGGCCCAAGGGGTAAAAGCAGCTGGTAAAAGATAAAAGCCATAGGAAAATTAAAACCTAGAGATGCTTCGCCCAGGGGATCCCCGAGAAGGCAATAAAAAGCCTCTCAATAAGAAATTGAGGGACCCTAAGAAAATGATAAATAAATAAATGCAAGACCTAACCAAGAGGATGGGAGGTCTCATCA
>ML814058.1:115579-131772 GCA_009831015.1 Picea engelmannii | reverse complement strand
TATCTGCTTTGGTGGTGATCTGTGAAGGGGGAAACTTGTCATTGTCTAATTATCTTTTTAGCCTCTTCAAAACCCCAGGTCACCGGGGACGTCTCCCCTGGGCCTCACCTCCCTAAAGAGAAAGAACCATCCGGTCGTGGTGACATTGGGTGGGATAGGTTTCTATTACGCCAGTTTGGCCCTCTACCTTATAGTCTTTTATCCTAGCTACAAACTGTGCGATAACAATACCTAGGGAGCTACCCAAGGGGATAATGAATATAATGTGGCCATAATCATGGAATAGGCCCACTCGGTAGTTGATGGGTAATAAATAGGCCCACTAGGGAGTTAATAGGAAATAATATAATAATAAGTGGTCGTTGGCATAGACTTCTAGGAATACTCACGAGGAAGTATAAATACACATGAATATCATTATATTGGAGATATGTTGGATGTATTGTTTTGTAACAAGCATGGCTTGTGGAGTGATTCCTTCCATAAGGAGTATTTGATGGAGTTACCATACCTTAAGGGTTCTTCTCTATATTCTTATGTTGTTCATGGGTAACGTTTTGGTATCTCTGGAGTTTAATGGTTTATTTATGAAGTTTTATAGCTGATCTTTCATATTTGGATCTTTTACATATCAAGGTTCACTACAAGTGGTATTAGAGCGCTTTCTTAGGCACAAAGTGGGACACACACACACACACACACACACACACACACATATATATATTTTTTTTGTAGACTTTTGAAGGAAAAAAGAGGACGACAACATTCATGTAATATTCCCAAGCAGGATTGCCAGGAATTTTGGTTTAAAAATTGTTTGTTTGTTGTGTGTTTGTTAAATATTTTGCAGGTTCTCCTTCAAATTTGTGCATGGGATGGATAAACAAGTTTTCTCAACATATAATGATGGATTTTGGAACAACATACAACAATAACAAGATGCTAACAATGTACACAAGAACATAGTCACAAACTTCATATTTGACCTTTGTTTAATATATAAGCTAACCTCAGCACAAGAGATATACAAATCTGGAAAAGATATGAATAATATGGAAGTTGTGGCTGTAGAAACCTCCAAGATACCAGCAAGAGAATGGTATGAACTCTCCTGGACCTCCAATAGCTGCATACAAAGACCGATGAGCTCAACTTCTTTCCCTCCTTCAAGACTGGCATGTATCTTGGGAGATTTGCGCACTTTCTGGTTGTAGGAACCTAAGCAATTTCGGCCTCTATGGATTTGGCCTCCAAACCCCGACAAATAGATACCCAACTGTGGATCTAAGGATGGAAAACTCCTGAGAAGATATCCTTTAACCGTAGCAAGGGATTTGGTCCTCCAACTCACTGTATCAACTAGAACCAATGCACCCTCCTTTAGTAATTTCTCACAACTGGAGGAATGGCTGAATATGGCATGAAACCCCTCAACACAAAGGTGAGAAAGGGCGCCTTGGTGGTGGACAATACTCTTGAAGTGAGATCCCCTCCAAATCCAAGATCCACAAGCTCCCACAAGCTCCTCTCTCATGCCCAAAGCACTCCTGTTCTGCAGAGAAACCCCAAGACTGCACTTTGCTTCCTCAAATTGCTTCTGAAATCGATCTGAACTAGAATGGTGAGGGAGGAATCTTTCACCTCCTTGCTGATCTCTAGGGTTTATTTAGTCAAAGCCCTCAAAACCCCCAAGTACCATGGGCTCTCCATTTAAGAAGCTAGACATCAAAATAACAATCAACGTAATGAGAGAATAGAAGCCCCTATCTCTCTTTTATACCTCCTTTCACCTTTTTCCATTCAAGTGACTTTTAATTCATCTTTTAATATTTCTTCATAAATCACTTTATTAATTTAATGACCATTTTTACTCCAAAAAGTGATTAATTCACCCTTATAACTTCTCTTGCCACTGAAGGTCACTTTTTATCATCCTATCCTCTAGATATTTTCATCCCGATTCAAACAAGCTATTACACTAAGGTGTTTCTCCAAGAAACAAGCTCCATTTAGCACCTTTAGTGTAATTAATTAAAATATGCTCAATAATAACCCAAAATTATGGAAATTGTTGGAATGCAACAAAACTAAGGACAAGCTGTGCAGAATGGATCCTAATGATGAAATATGATAAATAATGTAAGTTGGGCCCCAAAAAACTCCTCAAAATTGCCTGAGCTCCCTATCACCCCCAATTGGCTACTCTGGCCAGCCTCCCAAACTGCAACATAAGGGAATCCAAAAATGGGGACATTACAATTCAGGTCGATTTCTAAAACTTTCCATGCAAAGTTTGAAGAAACTAGGGGTAATTATGAGTTCCTCTAAAAAACACACCCGATTTCAAAAAGAAAATTGGAGTCCGGGAAGTGGAGTTACGTTGATTTAAAATCAATCTTTTTCCGGTGATGGCCGCATGGTTTGCAGATTGGATATCTTCTGATAGAGTGCACAGATTGCAGTCAAACCAATGCCAGTAGATCTAGAGTGGCTGTGGCATTTCATAATTGTGGTCATAATAACCAATCAGAGAAGTATCGCCAAAGTTATTATCATTTTACATTAGCCGCCTCAAACTCTAATTACATAAAGGAGCTCCATTGAAAAGTGTTCTTCTTTAAAACCCTAGTTCTATTTTTGGGTCATAGCAAGGAAGATGTATTTTACTGGCAAAGATGATGGTCCTAGTATTGGAGAATACATAAACAATTGGATCTACTGGCACTGGTTTGACTGAAATTTCTGCACTCTATCAAAAGATATCCAATCTGCAAACTTCGTGTTTTCACAGGAAAAAACCCTAAAAAAGGTTGATTTTAAATCAACGATAACTCCACTTCTTGGACTACGATTTGGATATTTTTTTGAACTCGAGTATTTTTTCGAGAGGAACTTAGATCTATGTTTGGTTCCTTCAGATTCTGCACACAAAGTTTCAGAAATTGACTTGAATGCTGCTGTCCTCTTTTTTTCTTCAAAGATTTACTAAAAGATTTTTTTTTTCCCACTTTGTGCCTAAGAAAGAGCTCTGATAACACTTGTAGTAAACCTTGATAGGGAATACACCCTTAAACTTCAAAGATATCAAAACATTCACCATGAACAACACAAGGATATAGAGAACCCTTAAGGTAGGGTAACACCATCAAATAATCCTCACGAAAGGAATCACTCCACAAGCCATGTTTGCTACAAAACAATACATCCAACATATCTCCAATACGAAGATACTTTCTCATGAGTATTCTTGTTTCTCAGGAGTATTCTTAGGTGTTTATGCCAACTATCCCTTATTATTGTATTATTTCTTTTTAACTTCCTAGTGGGATGATTTATTACCTATCAACTACCAAGTGGGCCTATTCCATGATTATGGCCACATTACATTTATTATCCCCTTGGGTACCTCCCTAGGTACATTACATTCTCTCTCTAGTACAAGGTGACTAGGGCAGTATGCATCTCCCTGGCCGTCCTCTTCTCTGTGATGTGGGGGATTAGATGATCCTTCACCAAATCCAGAACAATTCATTTTGCTTTGACTGATTTCTTATTGTGCTTGGCCAGGATTTGAGGGAGGTACGACCTCCTTCTCCACAAGATACCACAGTTCAACTTCTTCCAAGAGATTTCGCAGGGTACACATCAATGGAACAAAGTTGGAAGCATCCTCTAACATGTGACTGTCTTGCAAATGGTGACTGGCCATGACTGCAAATCTTTAAACAAACATGAAAACAAAAGATCTGCCGACAATGAATCAGATTTGCAACCTCTCACAGGTGGAGATCGCCTCTCATAGGGACAAGAATAACACCTCCTATCCTTGGAGCAACTAGGGCATCACACCCCACAACCCTTCATAGGTCTGAATCTCCTTCACTCACTGAAGCTTGGGCACCCCACCCCAAAACTCTCTGACAACTCCTTCTCACAGGTTGCGGTTTTTTATTTTTAATTTTTTAATTTTTTATACTCGTGGAATTGGCAACTCGCGGTTCTCGTACTCGCGTGACATGGGGTTGATACCCATCCGCTACCTCTATAACCTCCAGGTGCATCCACACAGCCCGCAAGCATGGGGCACGAGTAAATCGGGGTGAGAATCGAACTTGAGACCTCCTTTACATATTTCCTTCCAATTACATGGCACTTGCCAATCGGTCTACACCCCTGCGAGCTCACAGGTTGCAGTTTTATCCATACACAAATTCCTGGAAAGTTTCAGCAAATATGAACTGATACCATGTTATTTTTCAGACCATGGTAAGCAGAATCTGCACCTAGAAAGAAAAACTTAAATACTAGGTCACTGAAAACTTGAAAGCTTCAAAGTTCAATGAAAACAACAAATCTAGGTATGCTAATCTACAAACACATACTGCTGAAAAGTTGAACAACAAATACAAGATCTGAAATGTCAATCACATCTGTCTTTTATTGAATACAGAAAGAAGAAAATACACTACAATATCTCAAAACCAAAACTTGCTCACCAACATAGTGGTGTGCCTTGTATCTCCTTTGTAGAATAGGAAGAAGAGGGAAGATCCAAAGTGTCTAGTCAACCAGTGATGTGTCCTAGGTCATAGAATTAAAAATCCTCACCCTAAACTTCTAGAGCAGTGCGCCCTCATGCATCGAAACTGCTGCCAAGGATAGTGTGCCCAACTGAAGATGACAAAATCAATGCAGGCATGCACCAAACCCTTGAACTGAAGATCAAATGCTGCATGGTCTCCTTTGGATCCGTGCTCCTTCTAGAGTAGGCAAACTTCTTATGCAAGTGATTTGTTCTAAATCTGGAAACTGCACCCAAACTGGAATCTAGCTGATGTAAAACTGAACTGAACTAAATTTGAACTAGAGACCGAACTAGAGGTTGAACTAGAGACTGGCACCCTCCTAAATCATCCCTACATAATTGCGCCAATCCTCCATTTTCTCTGCTGTGCCGTTAAGCTGCCAAAATGCTGAATGGACTGTCATGAATGCACCCTCAAGCTTCTGTACGAATCCGCTGCTGTACCTGCTGATTGAGTGCGCCCTGGTACTGTGGAGAAGACTGACTAGGCTACCACAGGTAAAAAATCTAACACCCTTAGGTAAGGACATATCCGATTGCCTCATTTTAGAGATCCCTGTTTTCTTTCAATTTATTGGCAACCACCTAAACATCACTTGCTGCAATTAGCCAGAGTTATTCAGGCTTACTTTGTAACCTAAATAATCATTTGTGATGCAGCATTTCAGAACTAGAGGATTTTTGTCATCAAAGCAGACCTTGGAGGTGATTGTAGTTTCATTAATGTCAGCTCCAGGTTAAATCTGTGGACCTCTGTTGTTAGTTGAGGATTCATACTTGATCCTTGTGGTTTTGTGATATTGTTTATTTCTCCCTACAATATTGCCATCTGTGGAAGCATTGCATTTGTCAATGAAGCTTATTTCAAGCATGGATATTATCTGTAGTTAGATGACTTCAATATTTACCATGGTCTTTGTCCTCCCCTTTTTATTGTCAGCTATAGTGCTACTTAGGGTTCAAACACATCCCTCACCCTTCTTTGTTGGTCCACATTTGAGAATGGAATTGGGGATATGCTCCAATCTCTCCCCTTTTCAATCATCCTAAAGTGTGGGATCCAGGTAAAAGTTCTCATATATCATAGGGCCCAGGGGCTTAAAGCAGTCCATCTTTGGACTGGTAAAAAACATAATAGCATAATTTCTAAGTGCCTTGAAATATCACCGATGCTATGACTAAAGGGAAGTGACTATGTATTGTTTAGAAGCTCGAACTTGACAGGGAGCACTTTCTCCAACAACTTGGGTTTACCTATTTGATTGGAACTTTCTCCACTGGGTGCAGTCATTTCCCTCTTACAACTGTAAGTTAACTTATTTTGAAATAATTTTTGGAAAAATAAGAAATTTAAATATTTGAGTAATTCTTTTATCAGATTAGAAAAATGTTAAAAGAATGCACAAGGTACAAAAGGATCGATTCAGCACTCTTATGCAAAACAGGATAAATCCTGTATGATAAAATGGATAAACAAGCTGAATGCATGGCTATTTATTGCATAAGGACAGCGAGAGGCTGCAAGATTCAAGTTAGCTACCATTTTATGACCATGTCTCACTGGACTAAGTGAGGCTTGGAAAAGTTGAGGCTATGATATTTATTTGCAAAAGTCATAATTATTGGGATGAATTTTGAATGATTTGGGAAGGGTCGTACTAGTATCTTCACATTGCTAGTATGGTCCTTGTATCCAATTGATTGCATTGTCACGATCACTTAGAAGGAAGTCTCTGGTTGTCTGTTCTAAGAAATCATTGAAACTACCATCTATTACTCATAATCATCAGTTTGCAGTACAAGCAGATTACACTTACTGGAATTTGATAAAAGAATATCTAGGTGTTAAGAGATGTTTATCTTTTAGTTGTACTACATCTTTTTGGATTTCTGGTAGCGAAATTTTTTAACAGATTGCATTTTTAACAGATGATGGTTTCTAACAATTGTCATGTGCATGATTTAAAGTAATGCATATTTTGTTATGGTGGAGTAATACATAATTTATTCTTGTAAAGAGTTGGATTGAGCAGTAGAAGACTATCATCTGGTGTTTATTTACATTTAGGAATAGAGGTTTTCATCATGTAGCAAGATTTTACACAAAATGTTGAGATAAGAAAGGAGTTTGATGACTTGACCATCTGATTGAACATTTGAGAAAATAAAGACGAGTTGATAAAAATAGTCACATATTTGATAGAAGTAGAGTTGTCAGTGGACTTCAAGAGACACAAGATTACTATTCAAATTCAAGCAAGAAACATGAAGAAATATGGCTCCCTTCTCATCCTCTTAATTTTGTTCTCAGTGGACTGCAAGAGACACAAGATTACTATTAAAATTCAAGAAAGAAACATGAAGAAATATGGCCCCCTTCTCATCCTCTTAATTCTGTTCTCAGTGGACTGCAAGAGACACAAGATTACTATTAAAATTCAAGAAACATGGCTCCCTTCTCTTCCTCGTAGTTCTTTTCAAATGGAAGTTCATTTCCTCTACTAGCAAAGATTAACCATTTCTTTCAATATAGAAATAAGTTGGATACCATCAGGAGGAGGATCGTAGAGAATATCATAAACAAATTTAATCTTGAAAACTAATTTAATGTAACAGGCATATAATGTTATGCAAAAGGGACTACACTTTTATGATTGGACACCGGTGTATAATATAAATTAGTTTGAACCTAAGGCACTGGATGTGTCGCCTAGAGTTGGAGAATACATGTCCACATGTCGAACACGGGGTACACGCCGTGCTTAGATTCATGAGATTAGTGCATCTAAGGTCTGCAATTTTTCCCTGGAGTGTATTATTCTCCAACAACAATGCTCTTCTTCGTTCATACCAAAGAAATCATGACTCAATCATCAAGGGCCATTGCTAAAGGTCAAAGGAGAGGGAAGATTGTCCATGTTGGGGTTGCTCCCCTTCGTTCAATTCCATCCACTATGGTCAGTTCCCCATCTTCTGGAAATGGAGTTGCCATTTCTGTGCATAACATTGTAACAAGAAGAAAGTTCTTTCAAGAAAAAAAGTCCCTGTTGTGGAAATTTGTAACTAGAAGACTAGGGCCCTAGGGGAAGTGTTAGGTGAGGACACCGTTTTGGACATGTAATTTCTGTGATACTGAATTCAAGAGCACCAACCACTAAGTTAAGGGCCATTCGCTGGGCCTTCCTAGTAGAGGAGTTGGAGAATGTGAAGAAGTGTCTCTATGCCGATAAAGAGGTATGGGAAAATAGGACTTTGTTGGCTTGAAGAAGGTGGCGATGACAACTAGGACACATAGAGATGGTGATCCTCTTCTTTTCTTGAGGAAGACATTCGAAAAAAAGGGAGTGAACTTGAGTTTGATAGTGGACTGACGATAGCAACAAGGAAGAGCTGTGTTATTAGTGTTAATCTAGTGGACAAGATCTTTGAACAAGTGCTGCAAGAGGAGGTGGATCTTACCATCAAGTTCTTTTTCTATCTCAACTTCCTTTCATTTAACATTGCACAATCTCCTTTGTTTTATGAGATGTATTGATGTCTAGTTCAATGGGCTCCAATTGCGTATGTACCCCCTAGTTTGGAGAACCTTAGAACTGCATTATTGGTTAAGGAAAAGGAGGTGGATAAATTCCTAGTACTTATTAAATCATTAGCTCTCATCTGGTGTTAGTTTTGTCGTTGATGGATGGATAGATACAACATGCCACCCACTCATCAATTTCATGGTGTCCTTAAAGAGTGGGTCGATCTTCTTGAAAGCGGTAGATGTACTTGGAAAATACAAGGATGCAAATTATATGGGTAAGTTGTTCATTAAAGTCATTGAAGAAGTAGGTGTTGATTCTTGWGAAAAATTATCATAATTAATGCTCATGTTTGCAATGTTGTCGAGTTGATGTGGAAACTACATATAGATARATATTTTGGACACTTTGCATTGTTCATTATTTGAATTTGGCACTTAAATCTATTGCTTTGGATGTGACATGRACGGGAGAGTTGATTGGTGATGCATACCCCATATATRCAATTTTGTACAAAAACATACTAATGGCCTCAACATCTATAAAGAGCACACACATCTATCATTGTTGAAGATTGCAGATACTCAGTTTGCCTCCTCATTCATCATGCTTAAGAGATTGAGGGAGGTCAAGAACGCTCTTGGATCCATGGTTATTTCAGAGTATTGGGTTTTTTAGAGAAATGAGTGTACTAACTATGGAACATCGACAAAGATCTTGTTCACCACCATATGGGATATTCTTGTCGGGGGGGGATTGAGAGGTTATGATAGGATTAGATACAGGGGCTTAAGAAGCCCTATGTTTGGTGGGCAACATATGAGGCAACATGCACTATTCTATGACATTTAGTCATGAGGCTCCTCTCTCAGGTTACTTTATCTTCTTCTTGTGAGAGGAATTGGAGCACATACGAGAATGTGCACACTTTGAAGAAGAACAAGTTTGAGTAGTGTTGAGCGAAGACATTGGTGTATGTGCAAGGAACATTGTTTGAAGGGTAGAACAAAGATGTGGGATGTATTCTTTGATGATATGGGTTTGGACAACTACATTGAGTTGGCATTAGCCAACTTAGATCTGGATGAACTAGTGCTAGCATTGGTCACTTTTGATGATGGTGATCTTCTTAAGGGGTCATCCTTCACATCAGTAGATGCAAATCTTGCACTGGATGTGTATTCTAATTCCTTGTGTTTGATAGTGTAAGTTATTAGTTGTATTGATTTTTTTCCAATTGTTCTAAAAAATTCAACACACACACACATATATATGAGAATTGAGTGGTGATGATCTTGATGATTATGGTTATGGCATGGTGGTGGACTTGGATGATTGATGTGCTATGAGATTCTTCTATCCATAGTTCTATGGTTCTATCATCATCTATGAATCGTGATCTTATCTATCATCTATGTCACTCATTTTGATTTTGATGACATCAAGACTTAAGGAGAAAACTGCAGCTTTTGGTTCTACTTCAATTCTAAACTTTTATATGTATTCTAATTTCTTGTATTTGATGTGGTAAGTTATTATTTGTATCGAATTTTTCTAATTGTTCTAAACATTTTCATATTTATGTATTTTTCTTTAATTGTAATACACACACATTACAATTAAAGAAATAGACGTGTCCTAGGTTGTTTCATTTTGGGGGTCTATAGGTCACGTGTTGTGCATTCGTGTGCATGTGTTTGTCTATCCTTGTGTCCTAGCGTCATATGGTAGGTTTGAATGAAAAGGGGACTAGGAAGGTTCCCCATTTATCATTGTTAGTAGAAAAATCAAAACATGAAGATCACATTGACACTCTTGTAAGTTGTTTTTGCTTGAATATGTGAATTTGGGATTTTGTAATCCCTCGTGTGGTTGCGATTCCATTGGAGATTGAAGTAAGTGAACCTTTGCTTGAGGTGTTTGGGCTAGTCATTAATCTGTCCATATCCTTGATTTCCAAGACAAAACTATCACCAAATAACAAATCTTTAATATGTGATGACATGCATTTAAGAAGTTTGTAGGTTGTAGCATCAAATAGACTAAACTCGATGATTTGGATTAGATGATCAAGTTTGAATTCACGAGGGTGTAGACATTTGAGAAGTCTGCACAAAAAATTATGATAAGGAAAGTCCCAAACCTATATTGTTCTGGACAAGGCTACGCTGGAATAATATGTTTGCTGTCCAAAAATGATGTCTATCTTTGTATAATTTTGCCAAACACTTTGCATTAATATTGATGTAGCTTTTACTTGGCATATATTTCAAAGGTGGGAATATTGTCAAACATATTGCATGCTTCCCATTACATAGAAAATATAGAGACAATTATGGCAACTTTATTAGGGCTATAACCCAAATCATTGCAGTACAAAACTCACTTGTGGTTGTAACAACAGTTGCACACTACCCACACAATACACAGATCCTAATGGCTACAAAGGCAACTGCAAGATTCCACTACAAACATAGAACTATGGGCTGCAACAAAAGTTGCAAAATAACTAAAACACAGACAATAAACTATTCAGAACCTGGGTAATTGCCAATGTCCCCTCCAAGGCTACTAAGGACTGCTTAGAAATACTTTAAAAAGTTATTTTCCGCTTGCTACTCTAGAATTGTCCCCAAAACCCTTGCTGCCTGCTTAGACCTACAAATAGGACCTCGATGTTCCCTTCAATTCTCCACAACGTGGCTCCAAAGCCCTCGAATCACCTTCATTACCCTACACTGCCTACAAGAGACCTCTGCGACCTCACTTATTCCTTGCAACCTGCAAAAATGAGGACGAATATGTCCTCCCACCACCATGTAGCCACTCCTAGTCTCACGACTATGTAATAGGAGGGTTCAAACCCTCAAACAAACCCTCCAGATGTCTCCAATCCGCCTCTATGTTGCTGCTACGAGGTAGACTGACCCTCCAAGGAGCCCCTGCATCCCTCCTGTGCTCACGGTCAACAAATAGAAGAGGGTTCAACCCTCTAGAATACCTACGGGTCCCCTAAGTGCCTCAACCAGGCTGCCATGACCCTTTCTCTTACCATACGGCTTGCACCCGAGATAAGATCGGCCCTAAGGGAGCCACACGATCCTCCCAAACCCCTCTTAGTACCCTCAACCTGCAACAAAAGATCAATCTCCACACAATCGTTGTAGCCATGCAAATATAGAAGATCGATCTTCCTCAAAGATGCTCCACAACCTTCCTGACCAGATCGCCCTTTCTCTAAACTGAAGATAATACTGTGATGAAACTCCTCTGTAAATCCTAGGTGGATTCCCCCTCTTGGTCCAACTAGGGTGGATATCTCACCATCGAAACCAAACTGCAATGGTGGAAGGGTTTTGTTAAACCCTAGCGAAACAATGGCTCCAAGAGCACTCCAAAGTGAGAGATCAAATTATAATGATGAGAAGTGAGGGCTTACCCTTTTTTTATACTTTTCCAACCCCTTCTAGATCCTTCCTTCATAACCCCTTTTAATTTTTCATTTAAACATTAAAAATTACTTTTTAATGTTTAAATAATTAATTATTTAATTAATATCACTTTAGGAATATGACACATCTGAACCAAGTGACATTTCCCTGTCTCCCTTTTTCATAATGACTATAGCCTACAAGAGTCATATAGGCTACTAAGTCATCCTCTGTCGTGATCAATTGGAATGGGACATTACAAAACCCTAGATGAGTTGGGTTGTAGATTCGCAAAAGACTGTAACATAATGCTATAGAGTGCATAAATTGTGGAAGCTAACTAACATAGGTTAGTGAGATGTTCTCTAAGCTTTTAGCTAAAGAGGTTAGTGGAAAAGGTGCGATGCTATGTAAAACAAACTTGCCACAAAGGTAGTTTTTTTAACAAAAATACAAAAAAAAAGTAGTGGATAATGTTTTAAGCATGTAATACTATGTTGTTTTTTCACTACATTTATTTTCTTAGTTTTGTGTAAGTTTGTGCATAACAAAACTCAGTTTTGTAGCACTTTGTGAAAGTTTGCCCAAAACAAAGCTAAAGACATTTGTACTATCAATCCCAAGAGCCTAAAGTTTGATACAAAGTAATTGTTGAGGGTTGTAGTACAAGGCCATGCAATAGAAAGTAGGATAAAATACCAATTCATAGCAATTTTGGTATTGGTACAAATATGGCGCCATTAAGCTTCATATTGTATACTATTAGAGCTGCAGTATCAAAGATGGCAAAACATGGTGACATAAAATTTCTAGATCATTTTGTAGTAGAGCAATAGGATAATGATTGTAGTAGTGGGATAACATAACAAAACATTTTAGGACATATAATTTTAGAGTGGTTCAAGTTCCTTCCAGAAGAATTAGTAAGAAAAGTCACTTGTAAGCTAGTTGATGTTTCACACTTAAGCTAGTATAATGTATGAGGTAACTAGATGAAGTAGGAATAATGAGTGAGAGGAGGCTTGAGGACGCAACGCCGGTGAATCCATGAATATAGGTTATTATTTTGCTTTTTTTTTTGGCATGGTACAATGTTGTTTTCACTCGTGGTTCAACTTCTTGCAATCATACCTTATATACACATTTTGAATTTCAATTAGTAGTAAAAAGATTACTTGTAGGGAATTTTGGTTAGCTTTGTATTCATTTGTTTGTGTATTTATGTATTTTTTTTTAAATAAGTGATGTCCGTGGACCCCTTGTTTTCAAAGTTAGATTTTTATTTTGGGAGAAAAACATACTAAGACAATTTACATGAACTGAAATACTTATTTACTATTTTTTGGTTTGTTATCAAATAAAAACAATATTAATTATTATTATTATTATTTACATGGACAAATTGATAAACATTGTGTAAAATCTGTGCTTTTGTGTGGAGCCTATTTAATCCTTACATTTGAGTAAATACGGGCCCAAGCTTTTGCATTTGAATTTTTACAATTGTTTTGGTTGAGTACTTGTAGAGATATTAAATTTTTATTTTGTTGATTTATAACCGGATTAAAGTGAATATATATGTGTATACATTTTAAAATGAAAATAATAAAATAATAAAATCATTATAAAATCAGATATTTTTTTTTAATATATGCCGAACTTAGATTTGATGTGAATCTCACAATCTCATGTCCAATAACAAGTTTTTAAAATTTGGCATAGTTTACTCTATTCAAAGATGAAGAAATTTGGATAAACCCTCCAACTTACTTGTAGGGTTCATTGTTTTTTTTGGCCGAAAGTTAGACGGTTTGAACCAATTCTCAGCTGTGTTAAATACAATGTAACCTCAACAGGCTGACTGTACACTGCCAGCTGTCCTGGCCAGCTGTACTTTCTATTCTTGATTTGCTTGAGCCTATTTAGCTCAGCTATTTCCCTTTGCATAGTACTTCTTCATGGTCTTCTTCATGTACTCGTTTTGAACTCTTCTTCTTATATTCTAATATACTGTTTTCTGTTCTATTCTTTCTCTCTGCATTTCTTGCTTCACAATTTATCATGGTATCAGAGCAACAATAGTAAGCCTCTTCACACAGGCTGGAGAGCAACACGATCCTCAAACAACAAAGAGCTTACACAGATCACGAGAGAACGCTTCACAGACTTTTCACAAAGCTTGGAAAGCTGTCCGTTCATACTCTCAAAAGATCGCCGTAGGGAGCTCGCCGACGTCGCAGAGCGTACTACGCTCGAAAGTTTTGAGGAGCAGAAACACGAGAAGGAAGTAGAGCACTATACACTCAAAAGATTGAGGAAGCGGAGACTACAGATGGAGAAACAATAAAGTTTCTTGTACAATTTTCAAAATTCGTCAAAGATTCACGAAGAAGAGCTGCAGGACTCAGGAACATTTGAAGAACTCGAAGAATTCGTTCAAATTCGTTAAAGATTCCTGCAGAAGGAGGAATCGTTTAAAGATTTACGGGAATTCTCTCAAATCCGTCAAAGATTGCAGCAGACAACGCTAAGCTTCAAAGAACTCGTGAAATTCTTTCAAATCTTTGAAAGAATCACAAACTTTTCTTCCGCAGGAGAAAATTCCTTCAAATACAACAAAGATCGCGTCAGAGGAGCAAAGAATAGCCAACGCAACAGTAAGATTCGTCCTCCGAAAAAGATCCGAGGTGGAAATCCAGTTCAGAAGGGACGAGGAGAGCGCGGAAAAGGCGAAGGAATTTCAGCCGTTAGATCTTGCGCAGAGGACCGACAGTCGTTGGATCCATGAGAAAGTGCACGAGGATTAGTCCTCTGGAGCGCACAGGAGAAATTTCGAGTTGCGAAGTCACGAAATCATTAGGACCATCCATCTCAAAGGACAGGTGGCAGCAGATCCAAGCGCCATCTCATTTTGGCATCTCGACGTTCGCGGTTTGGGTAACTCAGTGACAAGACTTCTAAAGTCGCGAAATAACGAATCGCGAAATCCCGAAAGGATCTGGACCGTCAAATCACAGGAAGATCTGAACCGTTGAAGAGTCCAAAGGGAAGCTTCGACATTTTGGATTTCGTGAATTCGGAGGTTGAAGGGATCTCTTTTCGACTGTAGAAGTCGCGAAGTGTCGAGAGTTGAGGCACGAGGGAACACGTGGCAGAGCCATAAGGTGGAGCCCGTGTGATACATAGGCTGACACACGTCGCCTAGAAAAAGGAGTCAACACTCCGTTGATTTCTCGCATCTCGGGGATTCACGGGATAAGAGCGTGAAGGCTCGACGCTTCAACCTGTGAGGTTGCGAATATCGTCAAGGGAGGAGTCAACCCGACGTTGACTTATCACGTCTCGGGAGATCGCAACAGGAGGGCACGAGAGTTCAACCCAAGAACTCACGAAGGTGCGAGTTGCGAAAAGGACTTTGGGTTAAGCCCTTGGTCATAGCGTTGTGGTCGCTTGGAGGATAAAGAACCGACACAGACATCACTATTCTCCAAATCGCGAAAAGCCAACAGTGCTTTAACCTTTAGGCAAGTGGTCATATTGTTCGGAGACAAAGGGCCAATCCAAGGCCGTTAAGCTCTCTTCGGTGTTTCGACGATCGAAAGTTGGAGAGACAAGAGATCGGAGGACTCGTATAACTAAGTCCCGAAGACAACATCGCGAAGCCAAAAATCGCGAAGTCGAAACTCGCGAAATTTTGAATCCCAGAGTTCCGAAGCCACTGCAAATTACACACATGAGACAGGTAAGTAAGAATTTTTTTTCTATTTTGTTAAATTCTTTAAAAGATGGCGACGTCTAGCAATTTAGGACCAACTCAGGGTCCGATTCTTCTTGGAAAAAACTATGAGTTTTGGTCTCTTCGGATGAGATCGTTCTTGCAAGCACAAGAGTGCCGGGATCCAGTGGATCATGGATATGTGGAACCAGATCCAGTAGACCTGTCCACCATGACTAATCAACAGAAAATTGCCCAGGCAACTCAGAGAAACAGAGAAAATAAAGCTAAATTTTGGATTCAAAATTCTGTGGATGACTCGATTTTTTCAAAAATCACAAGCGCTGGTACTTCAAGACAGGCCTGGGACATCCTCAAATCTTTCTACCAAGGAAATGACAAGGTCAAAACAGTTAAACTGCAGACCTTGAGGATGCAATTCGAGACTCTAAGGATGACAGAGTCTGAAAGTGTGGATCAGTTCATGACCAGAGTCATGGGCATCGTGAACCAGATCAGATTGACTGGTGAAACCATCATTGATCAACGCATTGTTGAGAAAGTCCTTAGAAGTTTACCAAAGAAATTTGAAATGGTTGTAACAACAATCCTTGAATCCAAGGATCTGTCATGTTTTTCAACAGATGAACTAATTGGTTCTCTGGTGACACATGAGACCAGACTGCATCTCACAGATGAGTCAATCGCCAATGCTTTCAAAACACAATTCTCTTGCAGCAGAGGGAGAGGCAGAGGGCGAGGCAGAGATCACCAAGGAAGAGGGAGCAGTCACATAAATCCTCATTCCAGTGGAGGACACAAACAACAACAACCGAATCAACACTTCCAAGCACACAAACAACAAGATCAGAATCAGAGTTTTCAGCCTCAAAGAGGCAGAGGGAGAAGATCAAATGAGAAATCAAGCATACAATGCT
>ML814058.1:48098-112241 GCA_009831015.1 Picea engelmannii | reverse complement strand
TTTTTTTCGCTCAAAAAATTGATATTCATTATGGTGAAGTATATTTAATCCAATTCATCAATGCCTTCATTTTGACAAATATCAAATAATAGAAAGTAAGCAATTTTTTCAAATTTTTTTTTTTTTTTTTTTTAACTTAAGTTTCTTGTTGCCTATTAGATTTTATTTTTATGCATGAGGTCCTTGTTGCCTAAAATTTCTGACTTTTGGGCTTAATCTTCTAAATATTGTGCAAGCATGGGGAGTAAAAGACACTGTTAAACAATCTGATCACACCCAAAATGACGATATCTATAATGAAAAAAACAAGGAAAGCATGGGAAAAATAAACATAACAAAAACACTTGAGAATGGAGATGCAAATGATGATGTTGAACAAAGAGTTTCACATCTTAATGATGGTGGAAATGTTAATGAAGAGCGAGTGGACTCTAGCTCTGATGAAGAAGAACATGGAATTGATGAACAAGTTGAAGAGGAGGCTAATACATCAAAGATTCTAGGACTTATTGGTAGCTGCAATGATATCCAAATTGATGATAACTTCTTAGAGAACATTTATGTAACCAAAATTGAAGAGTTGGGGCCCAATTTTTTTGTTTGTCTTAGATTTTTTTTTTCTTTTTCGAAAATGATTTTTTTCATAATACAAGCTGAAATCTTATGTGGCTCGATAAGGTGCAAGAAGTTAAAAAAGGACACAACATTATTGGGTATTAAAAATTGCTTAGAAAATAAGCAAAAGGTAAAGTATAATGTAGTAGAAAATGTAGCTATGGCAATTAGAGAATTTGGAAGGTCACAAACAACCAAGGTATGCATGCTTAGCTATATAAGTAGTTGTTCTTACACCAACAACTTCAACCAAATGCTTGTTGGCACACATGCCAAGATTATTGGGAACCTTGACAAAGACAATGTACAATCATACAAAATTTATGAGCTTGCTTGTTGGGCCATTATTTGTAGGCAACCATATAAGGATAGTCTTTAAGAGCTTAACACTATGGCACTTCCTTGAAAAATTTACGGTACTTCCATTTGCAATCATCACTTGAAATTCTGGTGTTGGAAATATAAAGCAATCGAGAAGTTTTGCTAATTTACAATTAATGAAGTTATGAGTACTACCGGAATCAATCAACATTGTCACCCTTTTTTTATTATATATCCTTCTATCTTGAGGGTTTGCAAAGCACTGATGCCAGCGAATGCATGACAAGATATGGCTGGAGTAGTCTCTTCTAGTTCTAGGTCTTGCAATGGTTCAAATTCTCGATCTTCTTCCTCTTTGTAGTCTATGTAGAATACTTTCTTCTTACCACTTTTATGCCCCTTACTGTACTTGCTATCACAATTGAAACATAGCCCCTTTGCTCTTCTTTCATCCATTTGCCGAGGTGTCAACCTTATAGGTTGAGTGAGGTTAGGAGAGGGAACATGGTGCTCTCTATAGAAGGGTTCCATTTCTTAACTACATGTAATATGGCCAACCTTTCCTTTTCATAAATGGGTTTGAGTAAATTCTTTCCTTTAAGCTGGTTACTGTCAAAGGCAAGGGGCCTTCTTTTTTGCATTAAAACTACACCAATGCCATGTCCCAAGGCATCACACTCCACAATAATTTCTTTTGTGAAGATAGGCATGGCTAGGACAAGAGTCGTACACATAGCCTCCTTAAGTTTTTAAAAAGATTTGATTGCTTCTTGAGTCCAAGTAAATGCCTCATTTTTTAATAATGTTGTTAGAGGTGCTGCTATTTGACCATAATTCTTGACAAACTCGTTGTAATAACTTGTCAATTCTAAGAATCCTCTAAGATTCTTAAAGGTTTTTGGAATTGGCCATTCCATCATAGATTTAATTTTGTTGGGGTCCACTTTGACACCTTCATGAGATAGAATGTGACCCAAATATTCCACATCTCGAACCCCAAAGGCACACTTGGAAGACTTCACATATAGTTGTTGTTCTTCCAATAATTTTAAGACCATGTCAACATTTTGTACACGTTCTTCCCAAGATTTGTTGTAGATTAGTATATTATCAAAAAATACTAACACAAAATTTGTGAGGAAGGGTTTGAAAATAGAAGTGCCATAGTATTAAGCTCAATATGGGGGATTATTTATTGGATAGTCCCACGATGACAATCCAAATGGGTGGTGTAGATGTTTTATTGGGGGTCCAATGGTCACAATCATTGGGAACAATGGTTCTTAATTTTTAGGAACCGTTCATTGTAGATTTTAACCTTGTACAATAAATTACTATAAATGGATTCTTAATAAAAACAAAAAAACATACAATGGCACACACACACATTACACATATATTTTGTTGATGTTTTGTAGGTACGGACATGTATTCTCACATTTGCCTTGGTGTCGAGCATGTGAGAATCTTTGTTGACACCCATATGATTATTTTGTTTTTGGTGAAAACCCCTTATATATTGAGTTGGGGCTTGGTTGGGGCTTTACAACTATTATCGCATGATTTGTAGTTGTGCAAATCCCAACAAATGATCACTAAATCTTGTGTAACTATAGGAAATCCTACCACCGTCACCTTAGTAAGAAATCCCCTTGTTTTAGTGATGGAGGAGGTCCACCATAGGGGAGGCTTCCCCGATGACCTCAAGGGATCAAAGTAGCAAGTTTGATAGCCAAGCTTAGCGCCACCTCTCTTGATCACCTAAGCCAAAGTCTAGGTCAAGGAAATAAGAGGTAATGAGATTATTCGAGTACTTGTCCAAAACAATAACACTTATGGCATGTATATGAAGATTTCCAAGTACAAGTATGCAAGTAAAACCTCTTAGAGACAATAGACAATGAATTATGCTATGGCTGTTGTAAAATTGCAACAACTAACAATGGTACAACATTAATACATAAATTGTAACATAAAAAATTACACTTCAAAATTGCAACAATTTATCATGAAAATTTAGCATTTACTCAATAGAACATTGTCCAATCATTATATGCTATTTTTGAGTATGTTAAACCACTATTAGAGCAATGTATGCATCAAATTAGTGTATGTTAGTATGGCTGTAGCAAAATTTTGCAATAGTAGCAAGTAAATTAGTAAGTTTAAGTTAGCTCAAGTTATGTTAGGATATTTAGACACTTAGGAGTTAGTTAAGATCTACTTGGTCTATTGTGTCGTTATGTAAAAGTGTGTTTTCTAGTGGGTTTCTTTAGTATGCATTTGTAGTTAGGAAATCTGACGGTCACAATATGTTCCCGACATAGAGTGATCCGACGGTTCATACTCTCCTCGATCTTAACGACCATTGATCCGTGGCTTAGCACCCGATTGGTCCTTGATCTCTATTTAAAGAGCATGGAGGGTCATTTGCCGATGATCGATTGTGAGAAACTCTCTTGTAAAATCTCTCTGTAATCTTTTTCTTTGCATTAATAAACTGCTCCAAGTGGCCACGTTGATTGGGGCCATGGATGTTTCCCCGTAAGGGTTTTACCACGTGAAAACATCGGTGTGTTGATCTTTGATATGGTTATGTGAGTGGTTACTGAAGGTGTTCGTCCTCTATTGGAATACCTGTGTTGTCGAACATGGTATCAGAGTCTGTTTGAAGACCCGCTCTTGTTGTAGATCGAGATCGTGAAGTTGAGTTGCCTTATCTCCATTTTCTGTCATTTTCGTAGATTTTTGGGATCAGAGGATCGTTCCATTGCGTCCAAAGCACTCGTTTCATTCAAGAACACTTTTCGTTTCACTCGAAAAGGTTTCCGTTTGCCCAAGATACGACCATTACAGTGAGATCCAGAGGTATAAAGTTTGAATACACATTTTTAAATTTTTTTGCAGAGAAGTATTTTGGTTTTATTTAGGTTTTGTATTTTTTTTATTTCTAGGTTGTTACTCTTTTAGATCTGCGTATGCTCTTTTCCCTGCACTCTGTGCGATCTTGGAAAATCAGAAACAGATAGGAAAAGATGCATCTTCCGGGTAAGCTAACCGAGATCTAACCCTTGTTGTCATCGAGAAGCAAATTTTTTTTCTTGTGTGAAAATAGTTTTTTTTAGCATGTTCTCCAAGGCCGTCTTCCACAACAACAACACCCCCAATCCTCCTTTTGAACATTACAATATGTTTTGCTTGACCATTTGGTTAAAAGTTGCTTTATTAAGTAAGAGGTCTTGAGTTCAAGTCTCTCTTTTGTTACTTTTTCTGAAAACGTTCATGCTAAAATTGTAAAGTGTATTTCACTTCAAGTATAAAAGTGAATCACTATAAGTAGCTTTAATATTTTATTTTAGAGTTATTTATTTTGCATGCAACTTTTCTTTGTAAAAGTGAGCCCCACTTCTCTTTATAAAAGTGGGTCACTTCATAAAGAAACTTACACTACCACGTGGTCCTTTGGTTACCGTTTATGTCTTTTTTAAAAATGACATAACTCTCACATCCGAAGTCCGTTTTCAGTGCCGTTTTTTTTTTAAAACCGCATAATTTTTTGAGCTCTTTCCATTCAGATCATCAGTTTCAGTTTTTAAATCAGTATTATCTGCATATTTAATATGACTTCTACAAGTAATCTCTTACTTACCAGCACCAACTACTTCTAATGAAAATTCCATATGGAGGATTTATCAAGAAGTAAAGGCTTGTACGAAATTACCATGGGAAAGGAAACAACACCCACTGATGCTGATAAGAAATCCAAATGGGATAATAGGAATGACGAATCATGTGGATTAATCAGAATGTCCATCTTTCCTGATTTAAGGTTCCACCTTCAATCAATTGATAAACCCAAAGAAGCTTGGGAAAATATTGAATCTGTGTTTGGTAAACACAATATTATTCGAGCACAATAGTTAGAAAATCAAGTACTAACTTTGAGTCCAAGTGTTTTTTCTTGCATTGAAGACTATCTATCTAAGTTTAAAACACTCAGAACTTTATGTGAAGAATGTAAGATAAAGATGGACGAAGATCGTTGCATCTATCTTATTCTTTGTAAGCTAGGTAGTGCATATTCTGTGTTTGTATCTACCTTTTATGCCATACAAGAGGCTGTAGGGGCAACTTATCAAAAACCCAGTCTTGAGAACTTTTGTGATTCTTTGATTAGAGAGCAAGATAATCTAGTACAACTTGGAGTGATCAACACTGCAGGTACCTCCAACAAAGCCTTAGTTGTCCATCAAAAAGATAAACCCAAGAATCCCAAGAAGCAACATCCTCGCTACAACAACAAGCAATATAAGGGTCCCAAACCCACTCAGACAGTTTTTGCTCCTAATGGAGACAAAGGAGCAAAATATAAAAATAAGAATACTGATAGAGATTGCAACTTTTGTGATAAATATGGTCTTGATGAGTCCAAATGTTTCAAGAAGATGACAGCTTTAGAAGCAACGATGAAGAAACACAACATCAATATTGATTCTACTTCTTCTTCTTCTTCTTCTCATGGACATGCACTTTCTGCTTCTGGTTTCTCCTTCAATACTACTTCTACTTCTGATGAGTGGCTTATTGATTTTGGAGCATCCTATCATATGGCTAAGGATAGAGCCATATTTTCTACTCTAAATGGATGTAACACCAAACAAATATTTGTTGGTGATGATATATCTCTTAGTGTTGAAGGATCTGGAACAGTTCAAGTAGAAAATGGTCATTTTAATGATGTATTATGTGTTCCAAGTCTTTCTTGTAACCTTCTATCAGTATATCAAATCACTCCTTCAGGGGAAGGTAAAATTGTAGAGTTTTCACGTCACCAAGTTGTAATCAAGGATCTAAAAGATCTTAAGCATGTTCTTGTAACTGGAATTGCTGATGATATTACTAGGTTGTACAAATTTGACAACTTTGGGTCATCATCTTTTTCATCAGTTTTTGTTGCTCATAGCGATGACTTGAGCAAAATTTGGCATGAACGGTTTGGTCATCCAAACTATCGCTCATTGCAGCAACTATGTAATCAACAGATGGTGCCTGGTCTTCCTCTTGTTTCATGCAGAGATGGTATTTGTGCCAGTTGTGCTCTCAACAAACATCATCGGGACAGTTTTGACAAACGTGCCTCTTGGCACACCTCAGGTCCTTTGCAGCTTGTTCACAGTGATTTGTGTGGTCCACTTTCTTCTCCTTCTTTTCCTGGGTGCAAATATTTCTTAACTTTCATTGATGACTTTTCCAGACGTACTTGGGTTTACTTCTTAAAACTTAAGAGCATAGTTTTTGACAAGTTTTTGGCCTACAAGGCCCTTGTAGAAAAGCAATATGGACATCAAATTCAAAGGTTAAGAACATATAATGGAGGCGAATATGTGAACAATAATTTTGCAAGTTACTGCAATACACAGGGAATCCAAATGCAACACACTGTTCCATATACATCACAACAAAATGGTGTTGTTGAGAGAAAGAACTGCACATTAAAAGAAATGGTTAATTGTATGATCCAATCTAAGAGATTAAGTCTAAAGTATTGGGCGGAAGCCATCAACTGTGCAAATTACATAGTAAATCACACTCCCACAAAGGATCTTAAAAATATAACACCAGAAGAAGCTTGGACTAAAATTAAACCAGATGTAAGTCACTTCCGTGTATTTGGTAGTATAGTATGGGCTCACATTCCTGATGAGAAAATGAATGCATTGCGGCCTAAAAGTGAGAAGTGTATATTTGTTGGTTATTCTGAAGATGTCAAAGGTTACAGACTTCTTCAATCACATTGTAATGAAATTATTATTAGAAGAGATGTTAAATTTGATGAAAATATCTTGGCCTGTGAGCTTAATTCGACGTTTGTACCTTCTTTGGTCTGCGAGCCTAATTCGACGGTTGTGCCTTCTTCGGCCTGTGAGCCATCTTCGACGTTTGTGCCTTCTTATGATCTGGTTTCTTCTTCAGATGATGACAGTGAGGATGAAAATCCACCTCCGCTTGCTCACCCTCCTTCAGATGAGTCATTTGAACCTGAACCAGCACCAGCTCCATCGCTTCCTAGATGGGTCCGTTCAACACGAGAAGTAGTTGGTGATCTTGTCGACGATCCTTCAGATCAACGTCAGACATGTTCACAGTTCCAACGAGCCTCTTCTCTTTTGGCCCAAGTTTCAGAAACTCATGATCCAGAGACATTTGTAGAAGCTTCAGGTCATCCAAATTGGGATACAACAATGAATGAAAAGTATTGTTCTTTAATGACAAATAATACTTGGGATCCTGTACCTCTTCCAAAAGGAAGAAAACTTGTTAGATGCAAATGGGTCTACAGAACTAAGTATGCATCAGATGGAAGTGTTGAAAGATAGAAGGCTCAGTTAGTTGCCAAAGGATTCTCCCGAGTTGAAGGAATTGACTATAATGAAACATTTTCCCCTGTAGCAAAAATGAATTCCATCCGCCTTGTTCTTGCCCTTGTTGCCTCACATAAATGGGAGGTCCATCAGATGGTTTTTAAATTCACCTTCTTGCATGGATATTTGCAAGAAGAAATCTACATGGAACAACCTCCTGGCTATGTCCAAAATGATTCTAACCTTGTTTGTCGCCTCAAGAAATCTCTTTATGGTCTCAAACAAGCTCCCCGAGCTTGGTATGCCAAAATGGACAACTTTCTTATTGCCACTAGATTCTCTAGATGCCATTCTGATCCTAATGTCTATACCAAGAAAGTAGGAAGCCATCTCATAATCCTTATCCTTTATGTTGATGACCTTATCCTTACTGGTAATGACTCAAAACTTTTAAACCATGTGAAAACTAGCCTTAAGAAGAAATTTGAAATGATAGACTTAGGCTTTTTGCACTATTTCCTTGGCCTCCAAGTTTTGCAAACCAATGAAGGAATTTTTCTTTCCCAGTCTAAGTATGCTTGTAACCTTCTTCGTCGCTTTCACATGGATGATTGTAAACCAACCCCTTCTCCCTTCCAGTCTAGAGTCAAGCTTACTGCCACCTGTACTTCTCCTGAAGTTGATGCCACCCTGTACTGTTAGTTGGTAGTCTCTTATACTTGACTCATACCCGTCCTGATCTTTCCTTTGTTGTTGGTCTTGTTTCCCGGTATATGCAAACGCCCCGTGAAAGCCATTGGAAAGCAGCTAAAATGATACTTCACTATGTTCGTGGTACAATTCAGTTCGGGATACATTACAGTTAAGGGGGGACTCCTTTATTGGTTGGTTTCATTGATTCAGATTGGTCCGACGACCCTGATGATCGGAAGTCTATTGCAGGTTATGTTTTCATCCTTGGTTCAGGACCTGTAAGAAACAACAGGCTATTGCACTTTCTTCAGCAGAAGAAGAGTACCGTGCAACGGTAAATGCAAGTCAAGAAGCCCCGTGGCTTTGACAGATTCTTTAGGTTTGGATTCCAACACCAACATCCGACAATCAGAGAGCCATCACGCTCACCAAAGACCCAGTTCAACATCAGCGTAGAAAACACATCGAGCTACACATGCACTTCATCAGAAAGCTCATTCATGATCAAGTTATTGAAGTGCTCTTTTGCCCTACAGAAGATCAAGTTGCAGACATTTTCACAAAGTCTCTTACAAAAGCGAAGTTTTCCAAACTTCGATCTATGTTAGGAGTTCAGTAAGTTGTCATTAAGGGGCGATAAGATCTAATACCTCCTTCCTTTTCCTATTGTGTCACTATTGTAAATCCTTCAATCCTATCCCAAGTTGTTCTTAAGGGAGGATGTTAGGATATTTAGACACTTAGGAGTTAGTTAAGATCTACTTGGTCTATTGTGTCGTTAGGTAAAAGTGTGTTTTCTAGCGTGTTTCTTTAGTATGCATTAGTATGCATTTGTAGTTAGGAAATCAGACAGTCACGATATGTTCCCGACATAGAGTGATTCGACGGTTCATACTCTCCTTGATCTTAACGACCATTGATTCGTGGCTTTACACCTGATTGGTCCATGATCTCTATTTAAAGAGCATGGAGGGTTATTTGCCGATGATCGATTGTGAGAAACTCTCTTGTAAAATCTCTTTGTAATCTTTTTCTTTGCATTAATAAATTGCTCCAAGTGGCCGCATTGGGTGGGGCCATGGAAGTTTCCCCGTAGGGGTGTTACCACGTGAAAACATTGGTGTGTTGATCTTTGATTTGGTTATGTGAGTGGTTATTGAAGGTGTTCGTCCTTTGTTGGAATACTCGTGTTGTCGAACAAGTTAGAGTTAACAAAGTTAGTAAAAAGATTGAGAGAATGAAAATTGAGAGTTTGTTGATCACTTTCACCACAAGAGAGCTCAAATGATTAGTGCCTTAGGGCTATGGAGTCTCTTACAACAACAATACAATATGTTTGGAGAATGATAGTAGCAAGATCTAAGAGGTAAGGTTTGAAGTCTAAGGGGCTAACACATTAGAGCCTTAGATTTCAAGCCTTAAAGAGAAAGATTGCTAGAGTGCAAGCACTTTTGGTCTCTAACAACCTTTTCTCCCTTCTCAAGTTCTTGAATTAGGTTATAATAATGAGTCTAGAATCAAACTCCCAAAGTGCTAGCACTTTAGGGATTTAGGAGATTAATCCTAGATAGAATTTCCTTTACAAATTATGGATGGAATTAACCTTGTGAGAGGAGGAAGCACTTATGCTCCTCTCTTAGGATTTTAACAAGAAATATCTTCAATATGATCAAGTGAAATTTACCATAAACATTCAATAACTTGAAATGAAATTGCAAAAACTTACTTACTTCACCAAGATATGACAAGAATAAACCCCAATTGCATAAATTCCATCCAAACATCAGCAAAATCCATCCACAAATGATCCTTCAAGCAAATCCCATGAGAGTAGAAGAGGGAGAGAGAGCCAAATAGAGCGAAAATTTCATACTTAGTCTCTCACAAAGGTGAGAAAGTTGTGATGATAAAATGAGTCTTGGCTAGCCATATTTATATGGGAAATCCTAGCCACCAAAAGACTCTAATGAAAAGTCATGTCTTTACACAAGAGGGCCGACTTCTTTAATTTTCCCTTTTAATTGACAAAAATAAATTTTACACAAAATAAACCCTAAAGAGGGTGTTGTCATGCCCTAATAGGGTGACACTAGGCTCATGAGAGAGACATCAAGGTTGAACAGGTGGAACATTGGGCCTCCAAAGGCCATATGTCCCTCTCTCAAGTGTCTAGGTCCATGCTACATGCCTCTTCCATCAATCCATCAAGTGATCCATCAAACCCTAGCCCCTAGGTGACGTCATGGGCTAGGAGGATGACGTCTAGGCCTCCAAAGGCCAACATTCAAGTGGAGAAGGGTGGAATATGATCCTCTAGCCACGCCAAGATGCCTCCAAAGGCAATGTCCTTCATCTTCCATGCACAATGCTCATCATCAATGGTGCCCCAAACTTGAGGTCTAGCATCCATCTTGTGGGCAAAGTCCCGCAAAGACAAACAAGTACACCCTCTAAGGGTCCACAAATCATATGAATCATTCCAAGTAAGCCACATTTAATAAGAGAACCACCCAAACATGTGCCTAAAACCCCCCTTTCAAATTAAACAAATTCTCAAAGGACTTATAAAATTTACCAAATTTAGGTATGGGAGGGGTTTCAAGGTGCCCTATTGGGTTAGCCAATCTCCAAGTCAAGGAATATTTCCCAAGATGACCCTATCTAGGTCATGTGATGAGTATGAGGTGGATTGGGACAAGAATTCTAGGTATGGGGTTCTTGACATATAAGGGTTCATATTGTCTCATTTATGGGTGCCTTTGTAGGGGGCATGCTTCCCTTTGTCCACGATGCAATATTTTAACAATCCTTTTATTTCCATTAATTGATTAAGGTCCAAAAAATTCAATACTATGTGCAATGGAAAGTACAGAGTAATGTAATGCCACTTGAAGCTAGAAACACACAGGGTGTCGTATGCAATGGAAAGTAAGGAACATCACAAAATGCATTTTCTCAACAAGCGAGACATTTATTAATTATTTGATTTTTTTTGCAAGTCCTTCATTTTTTGGAGAAGCATTTCATTGTTCCCAGGACCCGAGGACAAGCATCTAAAAGGATAATGATTGGATTTTAACTTTTTCCAGCTACAACACCTCTGGGCCTTTAGCCCCTTCTTCCTATGAAATGAGGTACAATCCTTTCTTGGGTCAATGGACCCAAAAACCCTAAGATGAGGAAATAGAGGGGGAGAAGGATGGAAGGTAGTAAGTATGGATGGGAATGGTACGATGACCCTTCAAGGAACCACCTAGTAGCAACCCTTTTCCCTAGGGTGACCAACTTGCTAGGACATAATGACAACCACTGAGGTGAAATTAGGAAAAAAATATAATTTCCAAACAAACGTTTCATAATCAAGAAAGCATCCTTTGCAACATGCTCAAATGCTTCAAATATTAAAGTGACCTATTACCATGACACCAAACTTGTTACCTCATGAAGCAAGACCTGTTGTCCTCTGGGGCCAAGCTGATGTAATGGATGCTGCTCTACAGCTGGTGATGAGTGGTGATCAACATGGATAGGAGGGACCCTGCTGACTCTGCTACTCAATCTGACTCTTGACACTCCATGTATGCTACCTGAGAGTCTCGAGACATGATCTCCTTAGTTATCCCTAGACTAAGGGGGTAACAATAACCACATGTTGGGGCTTCACACCCACATGGAGGAGTAAATAATTCTAATTTAATGTTGAGTTTAGTGAAGGGATCCTCAAAGCAAGTTAAGGGATTCTAAACTCACTTTAGACTCCCATAAAAAGAGAGGCAATGTGAGGATCACAGCGACATCTCATTGTGACATTATGGAGATGGCACAAGTGAGTAAACACTTGTGCTAAGAAGATGGGGTGACAATTTTAACAAATGATTTTTTGCACTTTGGCAAATCTGGCCTAGGGTTTTTGGACATTCTGTTTTTTTGTTTTTCCAACCAAGTATGTAATCCACATGTGTGAGTTCACACGTGTGAGGAGAGGAGAGAGAAGGCCACATATGTGGAGCAAATCACACAACTGTACAAAAGGTAGAGGTCCGCACATGTGAAGGTACAACTGCACATGTGGAGGTTCATGTTGATTTTTCAATAGTCAAGGTTAAGCATGAAGTTCATTCCATTTTTAGCATTTAACCATAACCATAAATGTTGCAGGAACCAAGATCACAAGAAGAAGCACCATGCACAAGAACACAAGAAGTATCCTGGGAAACCCTTCTCAACAAGGGAAGAAAACCCACCCAAATCCTTTGCTATATACTTCAAGAGAAATACCTTCACCACCAATAAGACCTAGCACACAAGAGGGTGCTCAAACCCTAGAAGACTAGCTCCCAAGAGAGGTGCGCACTTTTCCCAAGAAGGTGTACTTGCTGAAATTTCCAAACACACATGAAAGATATATTTTCTCGATGGGGAATTTACCTTTACTTATACTAACTTGAGCCTGTCAATAGAAGTGTCTATTGGCACAACAGGGCCGACCTCACTAGCTTATAATATAATTAATATTAACCAGATTAATTATCTTTTACATTAATTAGCAGTCACATTAAGGTGGGGCCGACCTGTACCCTATACATTACAATTAGGGTTACAGACATGTCTGACTCTTGGACAATATAGCAAAGGATCTGATACACCCACTAGTTCTCATCCACTAGGGGCACATCCATAAGGATGCCCATATCTCTGGCTCATTGCATTACAAAGAAGAACCATATCTTCACACGTTCATCTGTGCTCATCCATAGGCACGTCCACTCTACAGATCTTTCCCACTGCCTCACACAGGAGAATCATGTAGAGTCTCGTCAAATCTGCTGCTTAGAGGAGGCTAATAGATCATCTTCATTTCTGTGCAGATGACGATGCACCCAACACTTTGTGATTTCACACGTTCACCTTGTGCTAAACCATAGGCACGTCTAACTCAACAGATCACATTTCCCACTGGATAATCATCTGGAGTTCTTCTCATTTCTCTGAATGGAGGAGTTCATCTCTACGTTCCAGCTCTGTCTCAAGTAGGAACCAAGTACCCTTATTAGGGGCTTTCTCTCAGGTTTGTAACCTAGAGAAAGACTCACATAGCCGCAATGATCTACATCTCACAGGTTTGTAAGCTGGAGAATGTCTCACATAGCTGCAATCATCAACACTCCCTCTCAGCTAGGGAGGCATTCTTCATCATTCCAAGTCTTACACATATGTGCTCTGAATTTTGTCTTGGCTAGAGTCATCAATACTCTCTCTCAAGTTAGTTTGGTGAAGATGTCTGCAATCTGCTCATGTATAGGAAGGTACTTCATGTGTACAATTTTCCTCTGCATCATATCTTTGATATAAGGATATTTCATCTCATCGTGTTTCTATCCATCAGGAAACATTGGGTTCTCAAGGAGATTTACACACGAATTTTGGTTATCATCATAGGATCCATCTCATGGTCAAGTAAATCTGTCAGAAGCTTGTGAAGCCACATTGTTTCGCACACTCGATGTTATATACTCTGCCTCTATGGTACTCAAGGCCACCGAGTTTTGTTTCTTGCTGCATCAAGAAACCATGACAAACTTCATGGTAGAACATCATCTGGATGTGCTCTTTCAGTCCACTGTACTTTCTACTCAATCTGTATCGGCATATCCTGCAAACTCAAGTTCACACTCGAGGCATATCTCATGCCATATCCAACTGTGCCTCCTATATATCTCAATACATGTTTTGTTGTTGTCTAGTGAGTCTGTCTCGATTGACTCATGAAATGACTAAGCACATTCACTGCATGGCATGAATCAAGTCTGGTGTTAACTAGATACATCAGTGATCCAATCAACTGTGGATCAGTCTCATCTGATTCATCATCAATCTTCTTCTTTAAATCCATCACAGTGGATTTTGCATTTTGTCATACTGAACTTCTTTAATATTTACATTGTATATTTTCCTTGACTTAGGAAAATCTCATCGGTCCTCTGTCATACTTCCTGTCCCAAGAAGCAATGCATCATACTCAGATTCTTCATCTTGAATTCAGAAGTCAAAGATTACTTATATCCAACAACAAAGCTTTCATAATAAGTTATCAAAATCAGGCTCTTGTCACCAACACTGTAATAATATAGGTTTGGATCAGCAACACTCTCGCTGAAATCCAAGCTCATCAAGAATCTATCTATCTGATATAGTTTCCAACTCATGGATGGTAGTACAGATGGAAGTGTATCGGTTTTACTAGATCAAGTGTCTCATCATAGACGACTCCCTCTGTTTGTGAGAAACCTTTGACTATAGATCTCGTTTTGTATTTCTTGACACTTCCATTAGCTGCATGCTTGATCTTATAGATCTACTTGGAAGTTACCATTGTTAGCTTTTTAGCTTGGGAGGTACTCCGCATGTTTTGTCTTGTATGCGAACGTTACCTTAATATTTACACTACCATGCACTTAACTTTGTAATAGTTTTTATAAAGTTGTTTAAGTGGTTCTTTTATTAAAATGACTTTTTAATAAAGTGTACCTTCTATTTTTAAAGTGACTTTATTTTCATAAAGCACTTATGTAATAAAGTGAAATTCACTTTAATTTTAAATGAGACATTTTGGAGGGAATTGATCATGACCATTGATCTTGAAAAAGACAAGATCTAATCTTGGCCTTTGGATCTAGGGTTGGGGAAGATGAAAAAATAGTTTTGGGGGGAAAATGTCATTTTCAGATTATAAAAGAATGTATTGGGTAATGTGCAAGACAAATTGAGAAGACACCAAGAAGACGAGAGGAGTTGAGTTAGAGAGATTTTCAGAGTAATCTTGAGAGAGGAAAGTGAGCAGCAAAGAGGGCACGTTTTCCAAGGAAGGAGGGCACAATTCTCGAGAAAATCTTTTCTGTGAGTTTTTGGCCGAAATATTTTTCTGCTGTGGGAGGCCATATTGTACGGATCCGTACAGTCCGTATGATTCCGTACAGTCCATACAGATTTGAGCAAGGAAATCGAGGCATTTTAGGCACGGTTTTCGAGGTGTATTTCAGATTTTCGATGGCACAAAAAATGAGGTACGAAAGAGGCCAAACAACGGTACAATTTTGGCACGAAAAACGAGGCAGATTTCTGTGGGATAGATTTGGTGCTGTGAAGTATTTTCCTTGGTTGGAAATGTTATTTTGCTGCTGATATGCACTTTCCTGAAGATGAATAATAGATCTCTCTCTCTCGTTGGGTTTCCTCATATTGGGGTTTTCCCTGGCATTTGCTTAAATTTCCACGTGTTATGGGTTGCTATCCACTGTGTATTTCCGCTGCATATTTTTCTTAACAATGTGTATTTATGCTTATGGAAATTTCTGAATGTGGGTTTTATGCATTTATGAAATTTACGAAGACAATTATCTCTAGGTTGCTAAGTGTTTGACAAAATATTAGCTTGCTGATTTTTTTCATTAAAAATCTACATGGTATCAGAGCTTGGGCTCTGAGTGACAATGGGCAGTGTGACTTTTGGGCAAAAGAGTGTGATTGTTTTCCTTGATTTGTGACAGAGAATATGGTTGCAAGCATTAGATATGAGGATCGGTTGGATGGCATTTCCAACTACTTGCAGTGGAAGGTTTGTTTGTCAGCCGTTCTCAAGGAGAACAAGATCTATAGCTATGTCAACTCTGTTGTGGCATCTCCCGCAATAGATCTTGTTGCTTTGGACTTGCATGAGGTCAAGGAAGCCAAAGCTCAGAGGATTATTCTGGATGGGGTGAAGGATCACCTTATCCCACACTTGGCTGAGAAAAAGATTGCCAAGGAGATGTGGGATGCACTTAAAAACTTGTTCGAGGCGAAGAACGAGAACCAAAATATGGCCTTGAAGGCTAAGTTGCATGATGCCAAGATGGGTAAGGAGGATAATGTCTCTTCTTATCTTACTCGGGTGGCTCAAGTTAAATGTGAGCTGACAGTTGTTGGAGAGGTCATTTCGGATTTTGAGTTGGTGAGGATAGCCTTAAATGGCTTCACCAAAGATTGAGAAGTCTTCGTGAAGTGCGTGGTGGGTCGTGAGCATCTACCAGATGGGAGCAGACTGTGGGATGATTTCACTCAGGAGGAGATCCGAGAAAGATCTTAGAGCAGTGATCAGAAGACAGACATAGCTGATGAGAATGTTGCTCTTGTGGCAACGAGCAAGAAGAAATGAAGTTCCAAAAGGGACTTGAGTAAAGTCAGATGCTATTGTTGTAACCAGTTGGGGTACCTTGCCTCTCATTTTCCTGAGAGGAAGAAGAAGAAGGAGTCGGAGGGGCCTGAGACAACTGCTACAACAAGCATAGAGGAATTTGCTTCAAAGTTTGATAGGGAATTTTCTTTGGTTACCCTAGTTTCCAGTGTCGGCAATGGAGGATTCAGAGGTGATGTCAGATGGATTGTGGATAGCGGAGCCTCTAACCACATGATGAGAATCTGGCGAGTATTCCCAGATTTCACAGAGATTGGTCCTTGCCGATACGTGATGAATGGAGGTGGTATGGCGAGAGCTGTACGTGGAGTTGGGAATGTCAGATTCCAACTCGAGTTTGGGGAACTCTTGGAGCTTGATGGAGTTCTCTTTGTTCCAGGGTTGAGTGTTAACTTGCTCTCAATCTCAGCCTTGGAGGATGTAGGATATTGCGTGTTGTTCAAGAGGGAACGTCTTTATCTATAGGCAGGGAGTGGACCCAGTAGAGCTGCAGTTGATCGGTAACCGAGTGAATAGGTTGTATATGTTGAGAGGATAACCTTTGATGTATGATTTAGTGTCGGATGAGGAGCATGAGGAGGCTTCTGAGACTGCAGTGGCGCCAAGATATCATTCTTGCATTCCGAGAGAAGAGAGCGAGTCTCTTCCGAGCACTGGCATGAGGCTTAGCCAGGTTGATCGAACCGATGCTCAAGATGAAGTGAGATCAGGGTTCCGGGAGTTTGCCAGGAGAAGATATTCTAGTCTGAGTTCTGTGCAGATGTTGCAGATGGCCCTAGGTTCAGAGGGAGCTCCTACGGAGCATAGTGTGATGGGACCAGATGATGGAGATGGCAGCGAGTACATCCCTCACTAAGAGGGAGTGTTAGCTTTTTAGCTCGGGAGGTACTCCACATGTTTTGTCTTGTATGCGGATGTTACCTTAATATTTACACTACCAAGCACTTAACTTTGTAACAGTTTTTATAAAGTTGTTTAAGTGGTTCTTTTATTAAAGTGACTTTTTAATAAAGTGTACCTTCTATTTTTAAAGTGACTTTATTTTCATGACGCACTTATGTAATAAAGTGAAATTCACTTTAATTTTAAATGAGACATTTTGGAGGGAATGTATCATGACCCTTGATCTTGAAAAAGGCAAGATCTAATCTTGGCCTTTGGATCTAGGGTTGGAGAAGATGAAAAAACACTTTAGGGGGGAAAATGTCATTTCAGATTATAAAAGAATGCATTGGGTAGTGTGCAAGACAAGTTGAGAAGACACCAAGAAGATGAGAGGAGTTGATTTAGAGAGATTTTCAAAGTAAGCTTGAGAGAGGAAAGTGAGCAACAAAGAGGGCACGATTCCCGAGAAAAATTTTCTTGTGAATTTTTTCCTGAAATATTTTTTTGCTATGGGAGGCCATATTGTACGGATCCGCATACTCCGTACGATTCTGTACAGTCTTTATTGATTTGGGCACGAAAATCGAGGCATTTCAGGCACAATTTTCAAGGTGGATTTCAGTTTTTCGGTGGTTGTTTCTGGGCTATACGGAATAGTCTGTACAACTGACTATGGGCACGTAAAATGAGGTACGAAAGAGGTCGAACAATGGTACGGTTTTGGCATGGAAAACAACACAGATTTATGTGGGACAAATTTGGTGCTGTGAGGTATTTTCCTTGGCTAGAAATGTTATTTTGCTGCTGATATGTACTTTCTTGAAGTTGAATAATAGATCTCTCTCTCTCTCTCTCTCTCTCTCTCTCTCGTTGGGTTTCCCCATATTGGGGTTTTCCCTGGAATTTGCCTAAATTTCTGCGTGTTATGGGTTATTATCCACTGTGTATTTTTGCTGCATACTTTGCTTAGCAATGTGTATTTCTGCTTATGGAAATTTCTGAATGTGGGTTTTATGCATTTATGAAATTTATGAAGACAATTATCTCTAGGTTGCTAAGTGTTTGATAGAATATTAGCTTGCTGATTTTTGTCATTAAAAATCTACAACCACAGACTTCCCTTCTGGTCCTTGAATAATATATTATACATCATTTTTTAAGATATACTGGTATTCTTCTGTTATGGCATCTTTCCATACTTGTTCTCCTATTGCTTCTCTAAGACAAAGAGGCTCAACATCAATAAAGTGGCTCATGACTGAAGGATAGCTAAAAATTCTCTTTTGCTTTTTCGGGATGTGCCTTGAGAGGCTTGTATGTTTCTTCGCCTCTTGTAGAGTGAGTCTAGGTAGGCCTTTTATGCCCTACTGCAATATCTCTGAACATATTAACTGGATCAACTTGAATAATGTCTGACTCCCTCTGAACTACTGAAGGGGGAGAAGGTATTGTCTTACTGTCAATCTCCATCTAAGATTCTCTGGATCTTTGAAAGATCATCTCTTCTTCAAGGACAACGTCCCTGCTTGTCTCAATCTGTCTCTGACCAGGGATGTCGATCTGGAATGTCTTTGGAGATTCACTGTATCCTTTCTTTCTAAAGGATATAGCTTGGACTTCTTCCCTTTGGGTATATGAAAATACACCGGGCACCCAAATAACTTGAAGTGTTCAATCTTAGACTTCATTCCGGTGAAGACTTCTTCGGGAGTTATGTTTTTCAAAATCCGGTGAAGGCTCTTGTTCTGAACATATACTGTGTCATGCATGCTTCTTCCCATAGAATCACAAAAATATTCTAATAAGATATTATTGCATTGGTTGCCCCAATGGTGGTTCTATTCTTCCTCTTTCTCAATTAGTTTTGACTCCCTCTGAAGGATAAACATCTTCCTTTATAGTTAACCTGTTTGGAACAAGAAAACAAGAGGAACTAAAACAAGAATATCTCATAAAGGAGAATAATGAGTGCATCTCTAGAATTAAAAAAATTTAAGGATTGTTGTCACAACTACAACACCTACTTGTAATGTAGCAAACTTTAGAAATATAGGTTAGAGGAATGACAATTACAATAATCAAACCTGAAGTCTTCACCTTGAGAGTGTTGTTCCTCTAAATGCACTGAGATCCCTCTGGATCCATGACTTCAATAAAAGGTACCTTCCTCCTGCAATTTCCCTCATAACGATGATACAAATAATATATATACAAGTGCATACCTGAGGGTGCTGATATGATTTCTCCAATGGCCCTTGGATGATCTTTGTCCTCTTGACATCTTCATGAAGGAGGTATGTCACACTGACACCTTTTTGTATTACCCACAATAAGTCTTCCTTTGAAGTATTATCTTCCATAAACTTGAAGTTTCTTGATCCATCAAGCTTAACTTCCATCATAGTTTTGTTCATCATAATTTTAGATTCTTCACAACCCTTTGTCAACTGGGATAGAAAACCTAACGGCTAGGCTAGGCTAGCACTTTTAGGTTTTGTTGGACTTATGACTGCCAACAATAATCCTTTGAAAGATGAGAGAACACTAGTGAGCCGATGAACTCCTTCAATGGGTTGCAGAAACCCTAATACTGAAATTTCTGCAGAAATTAGCGAAACCCTAGAAACCCTAAGGTCAAAAATTGAAAATGCTCGGAATTTCACTTTGAGAGCTTCTGTAGATGCGCTGGAGGAGGCCGTACTCTTCTATGCCAAAAATAGCTCCAGCATCCAAGTATTAAGGGCTGGATCACCAATGAAAGGAGGGTTGTATAGATTTTTCTGGAAACCCTAGGAGGGTTGTACAGTTCTGCAAAAGTGAGAGGAGACTTGTTAGATGCTTGTGCAATGGGTTCTTTCAAGACCTATGCTCTGAAACCATGTTGATTTTTCAATAGTCAAGGTTAAGCATGAAGTTCATTCCATTTTTAGCATTTAACCATAACCATAAATGTTGCAGCAATGAAGATCACAAGAAGAAGCACCATGCACAAGAACACAATAAATATCCTGGGAAACCCTTCACAACAAGGGAAGAAAACCCATCCAAATTCTTTGCTATATTCTTCAAGAGAAATACCTTCACCACCAATAATACCTAACACACAAGAGGGTGCTCAAACCATAGAAGATTAGCGCCCAAGAGAGGTGTGCACTTTTCCCAAGAAGGTGTACTTGCTGAAATTTCCAAACACACATGAAAGATATATTTTCTCAATGGGGAATTTACCTTTACTTATACTAACCCGATCCTGTCAATAGAAGTGTCTATTGGCACAACATGGTCGACCTCACTAGATTATAATATATTAACCATATTAATTATCTTTTACATTAATTAGCAGTCACATTAAGGTGGGGCCGACTTGTACCCTTTACATTACAATTAGGGTTACATGCAGGTCTGACTCTTGGACAATATAGCAAAGGATCTGATACACCCACTAGTTCTCATCCACTAGGGGCATGTCCATAGGGATGCCCATATCTCTGCTCATCGCATTACACAGAAGAACCATATCTTCACATGTTCACCTGTGCTCGTCCACATGCACGTCCACTCTACAGATCTTCTTTCCCACTACCTCACACATGAGAATCATTTGGAGTCTCTCGTCAACTCTGCTGCTCAGAGGAGGCTAAAACATCATCTTCATTTCTGTTCACATGACGATGCACCCAACACTTTGGGATTTCTTACGTTCACCTTGTGCTCAACCACATGCACGTCTAACTCAACAGATCGACTTTCCCACTGGATAATCATATGGAGTTCTTCTCAACTCTCTGAATGGAGGAGGTCATCTCTACGTTCCAGCTCTGTCTCAAGTAGGAACCACATACCCTTCTTAGGGGATTTTTCTCAGGTTTGTAACCTGTAGAAAGACTCACATAGTTGCAGTGATCCACATCTCACAGGTTTGTAAGCTGGAGAATGTCTAACATAGCTGCAATCATCAACAGTTCGTATAGCCTCAACAAGGGAGAAACATCCTGCACATGCAGGGTGTACAAGCAGGCTGCACATTCGAGTTTTCTAGGCAGGTTGCAGGTCCGTACAGATGACGTCAGTAGTCTGTACTTCAACAAACCATACAACAAGATCCACGCATATTTGTAAGTTGGGGAATTTTCCATAAATTTGTTAAATTTGTAATTTTTGCAAGAGTATTGTTTTTGTCCTCAATTTTTGTTGGTTTTGTAGTTTGTTGAGAGGGCTAGTTTTTCCCTTGGAAATTCTGAATTTGAAAAGTTTACAGAATACAAATTTGTGTCTTTTGTGCATGGATGGTTTCTCTCTGATCTTTATGTTTCTGCTGTATTTTTCTGTCATAATTGTAGTGTAAAATTATTTAGTGATAACAACCCTAGGATTTACTATTTGAAGTCACTTGGAAGTAATTTTCAAATCTAAAATAGAGTGCATTGAATTGTACGTGAAAAATTGACATGGTATCAGAGTGTAGGCTCCAGAGAGAGAGGGAATCATCTCTTGAGACACATGTGTAGCAGCATATTTGTGTTGTTGCATATTTGTGACAATTTTTTTTTATTACAACAACACATTTTGTGATCTTGGTAGAACACCATGGGGACTTGGTGAGTGGATAGTGGATCTTCTCGTCATATGACAGGATCACAAGATCCACTCACCAGTTTGTCAGAGGAGAACTCAGGATTGCAATTGGAGATTGGTGATAATAGCAAGTATGCAGTCAAGGGAGTTGGGACATCTTCGTTTTAGTTGTAGTCTAGGAAGCCTCTCAGGATGAATGATGTGTTGTATGTACCAGGACTGAAGAAGAACCTAATTTCTTTCTCAACTATGGAGAACAAAGGTTATGTAATGGCATTCGTATATGGACATGTTTTTGCTTGTCCAATAGGATCGAGATTTGACTCAGCAGAAGTCATTGGTGCTCATGATGGTAGTATTTATAGGTTGATTGGACAACCAACCCAGGCCACATGACAATGATAGTTTATCCAAGATTTTTCACCAAAGATTATGACACCTACACTACAGGGATTTTCCAGTATTGAGGAGGATGGTTACATGTCTTTTCCAATATTGAGGAGGATGGTTACATGTCTTCCATAGTTTGGAGCAGATCACGAGGGAGAATACGAGGGTTGTGCACTTGGAAAGAGAACTAAGGCTGCTTTTCCAAGCAGTGGCAATAGGTCCGAGGGGATATTGGACCTAATTAATTCAGATGTGTGTGGACCGATGTCAATTCCGTCTTTGAGTGGTCACTTGAATTTTGTAACATTCATTGATGATCATTCCAGGAGGACATGGATATTCTTCATGAAGACCAAGGATGAGGTATTCAGTTGATTCAGGGAGTTCATGGCTCTGGTGGAGAATTAGATAGAGAAGAAGATCAAGGTCTTGAGGTCTGATAACGGGGGCGAGTATACCTCAAATGAGTTCAGGGATTTCTGCAAGGAAGCAGGGATCAAGAGGGAGCTGACGGTGGCTTTCAACCCACAACAGAATGGGGTTGCGGAAAGGAAGAAACTAATCATAATGGAGGCTTCCAAGGTGATGTTGGTTGACCAAGATCTACCCTTTTTTCTTTGGGAAGAGGTGTGCAACACAACAATCTATGTTTAGAACTGGAGTCCTCATAGGATCTCAAAGGACAAGACTCTTGAGGAGGCATTCGTAGGAGTGAGACCAGAGATAGGGAATTTGAGGATCTTTGGTTGTCTGGTTTACATCCATGTTCCTAAGGAGAAGAGGACGAAGTTGGAACCACATGGGAGGAAGGACATGTTTGTGGGATACAAAAAGACTTTGAAGGCTTACCTAATCTACATTCCCAGACAAAAACACATCGAGGTTAGTTGGGATGTCAGGTTTGAGGAGGATTTGGATTTCAAGAGGTCCCAAGAGACCACAACATATGGTGAGGAGAAGGAGGCTATGAAAGTTAAGGAGAGTAAAATTCCATCCAGTATAAGGGATAAAATTTCAGACCATGAGGAGGAGTCAAAGGAGTGAGCGGACCCAGTGGACCCTCCTAGTGATGAGGACACGAGCCCTAGATGGTTTCAAGATACTTTGAGAGATGCAGAGGGGCATACGACACCCAGGGCCACCTACATGGAGAGCATGCCTTCACAGAGGGTTTTGAGCTACGTGGAACTTATGAGAAGCATCATTGATTATGAGCCTTCCAGTTTTGAGGAGGTAGTAGGCTAGTGGGTTTGGAAGGATGCCATGATGGAGGACTATCAATACATCATGAAGAATGATGTGTGGGGCATAGTTCTGAGACCAAAAGGGAAGTCTTTGGTGGCTTCCAAGTGGATCTATAAGATCAATCATGCTACATATGGTTGCATCGAGAAGTATAAGGAAAGGTTTGTGGAGAGAGGGTTCTCCTAGAAAGAGGGAGTGGAATACGAGGAGAATTTTTCTCCAATCGCCAAGTATACTTCTATCGGGGTTGTTATTTGTCTTACTTTGGTCATGGCATGGAGAATACATCAGATAGTTGTAAAGACAACATTCATCAATGGTGTGATTGAGGAGGAGGTGTACATAGAGAATTTTCAGAGCTTTGAGGTACATGGGAGGGAGTCTCATGTTTGCTAGTTGAAGAAATCCTTGTATGAGCTCAAGAAGGAACCTAGGGCATGGTACTCGAGGATCGAAGGATATTTGCAGAGAATGGGCTTCACCAAAAGTGAAGCAGATCCCAACCTATATCTCATATAGGTTGGTAAGGATCCTCTTATACTGGAATTGTATGTTGATAACCGATTCCTCAAAGAAGTTGAGGAGCTCATTGCCAGGTGAAAGAAGGATTTGGATTCAAAGTTTGAGATGAAGGACATTGGTTTGATGCATTACTTCCTGGGATTAGAGGTGTGGTACAACCGTGAGAGATCTTTATCGGGCAGGGGAAGTATACAATTGAGATACTAAGGGGGTTCGAGATGATGGACTGTAAGTCCATGAATACACCCATGATCACCAATTTGAAGAAGCCAGGGGCTTCGGATTTAGATTTGGTGGATCCCACGATGTACATGCAATTGATTGGTTGGTTGATGTATCTGGTCAATACCATGCTGAATATTTTCTTTGTTGTCAACACCTTGAGCCAGTTTATGCTTGAGCCGAGGTAGGTGCATTGGGTAGAAATGAAGCTCGTGCTTAGGTACCTTCAGGGAACAATTAGATTTGGTCTGAGATATGTCGACGATGATGGAGTGAGGCTGCATGGGTATTCAGACTCAGATTGGGCAGGTAGTTCTATTGATAGGAATAACACTTTCGATGGTTGTTTCAGCCTGGGATCAACGATGGTTTCTTGGTTCAATAGGAATAAAAATTATGTGGCACTCAATTTAGCAGAGGTAGAGTATATGGAAGCTAGTTTGGTGAGTTGTGAGTCTATTTGGCTTGGAAAAATCCTTGCAGCGTTATTTCGTCAGGTGTTGGAGTCTACAATGATTTACTGCGACAATCAGAGTTGTGTCAAGCTCTCGGAGAATCTATTGTTTCATGAGAGGTCGAAACACATTGAGATCAGATACCACTTCATCAGAGACAAGGTGCAAAAGGGAGCGATGCAACTCCAATACATTTCCATAGATGAGAAGATTGCAGATATGCTCACCAAACCCCTAGTGAAGGGGAAGTTTGTCTACTTCAAATACAAGCTAGGAGTGGTTGAGAATACATCCCTCTCTGAGAGGGAGTGTTGATATTTTGTAGCTTCGGGCATGTATTCTCACATTGGCCTTGGTGTCAGACATGTGGAATCTTCGTTGGTACTCACATCACATTTTTGTTTTGGTGAAAACCCCTTGTATATTGAATTGAGACTTGGTTGGGGCTTCACACCCATATGGAGGAATAAATAATTTTAATTTAATGTTGAGTTTAGTGAAGGGACTTTTAAAGTAATTTAAGGGCTTCTAAACTCACTTTAGAATCCTTTAAAAGGAGAGGCAACGTGAGGATCATGGTGACATCTCATTGTGACATTATGGATATGGCGTAAGTGAGTAAACACTTGTGCCAAGAAGATGGGGTGGAAATTTAAACAAAGTATTTTCTACACTTTGGAAAATATGACCTAGGGTTTCTAGACATTCTATTTTTCTGTTTTTCCATCCAAGGAGGGAAGACACACGTGTGAGGAAAGAAATTCTGAATTTGAAAAGTTTATAGAACAAAAAATTGTGTCTCTTGTGCATGGATGGTTGCTCTATGATATTTATGTTTCCGTGGTAATTTTCTGTCATAATTTCAGTGTAAAATTATTCAGTGATAACAACCCTAGGGTTCACTGTTTGAAGTCACCTAGAATTAATTTTCAGATTTGAAATAGAGTGCATTGAATTGTACGTGAAAAGTTGACAGATTTTACCCTGGAAACCCAAACCGGGAAAACCAACAACCTGTTTAAAGCCGGACCTCTAATATTCTATTCATCATATATATTCATTGTTCACACACACACACACACACACACACACACACACACACACACACACACACACACATAGGATCTTGCGACATCCAAAACCCCTAATCCATTAACTTGGATTGGTCAACAACCCTAATTCCTAAACCAGAATTATAAAGCCATCGACGAAAACCATGTGCCAAAAAACCACTAAAAACAGACGCAAAAAACGCCATTTTGTTTTTTTTGGGGGGGGCGGTATAGTCTTGCAAAGAATATAACACATACCCAACATTCTCCCACTTGTTGTTTTCTTTGCATACAGGGGGTTACATGGTTACATATTCAACAATCCAAGGCAACAATGCCCATATATCCTTTACACCAAGAGAACTTCTCAGTGCTTACAAATTTTGTTGATGAATCTGCAACATTCTTCAAAGTGTCCGCCTTCATCATCAATACCTTCTTTTCTTCAAACATGTCTCTCACAAAGTGATATTGAACATCAATATGCTTTATTTTTGAATGATAAGTTGGGTTCTTCGCCAGGAAGATTGCACTCTGAATGTCACAATCTATACTTACAACTTCTTGTACCAACCCAATACCTGAACACAATATTTGTAATCATAATGCTTCATTGCTCGCATGAGGTGGTTTCCATGTATTCAACTTTTGTAGTTGAGAGTGCCACTACATTATGTATTTTTCTCATCCAACTGATTGCTCCTCCAAACATGTTAAACAAAGCCATGTATGTCCAACACTATGTCCAATCCTAGTCTTCTTTGGTAGCACAATCCATAAGTAGTAGTTCTACGCAAATACCTGAAAACCCTCTTTACTGTTGTCTGATGATCCTTCCCTGATTTTGACATATACTTGCTCAAAACTTCCACTGCATGTGCAATGTTCGATTTAATACAAACCATTTCATACATCAAATTACCAACCACACTGGCATACAAAACATGAGACATGTCCTCTTCCTCTTCCTATGTCTTGGGACACTAATCCACATATAACTTTACACCTATAGAAACAGGGACCCTGATCGATTTACATTCCTGCATCTTAAACTTCTACAATATTGTCTCAACATATTTCCTCTGATTTAACCAAAGTTTCCTATTTGCTCATCTCTTTTAATTTCCATGCCCAAAATGAAATTTGTATCACCAAGATCCTTCATGTCAAACTTAGAGGACAACCGAGTTTTCACATCCTAGATAATCTCCTTGTCGTTTTCTATTAACAACACATCATCCACATACAAGACCAAGTAAATAAGATGATCACCGATTAATTTGAAATACACACAGTGATCCACTTTGTTCCTTGTGAAGCCAAGTCCCAACATATAAGTATCAAATTTTTGATACCACATCCTTGGTGATTGCTTTAATCCATACATGGACCTTTTTATCTTGCATTTCAACTCTTTCTTTCCCTTCATAGAGAAACCTTTTGGTTGCTTCATGTAGATTTATTCATCAATATCCCATGTAGGAACATTGTCTTCACATCCATCCATTCTACTTCAAAATCAAAAGTAACAACAACAGATAAAATAAATCTAATTGAAGTTAACTTGGAAACAAGAGAGAAAAAATCTCACCAAAGTCAATTCCTCTACTTGGGAATAACCTTTTTCTACTAAACAAGCTTTATATTTCTCCACTTTACTTTTTGCATTCAACTTCTTCTTAAACACCCTTTTCCTGCCAATGTGATTTCTTTCAGTTGGCAACTCCACTAGATCCCAAGCCTCATTCTTGTCCAAGGCTTCCATTTCTTCAACCATGGCCTTTTTCCAGAGTTTGTCATCCTCTGAATTCACTACCTCCCTAACAGTTCTAAGATCATCATTAGTAATAGACAAAGAAAAACTTGAATGAAAATCAGGTGGAGTATACCTTTCCGATTGCCTTCTTTCCTAAACCATTCTCCTCAATACTGGAGTATGAGGATTTTTGTTTTGATCCCTGTTATTCTGTAGAGTCCGATTCATTATCCTTCAATTCAAACTCTATTTTCTCTGGTTTTTAATCTTTTGGTAGGAATTGTTGTTACAAAACATCTTTGATATCTCTAAATATAACATCTCGTTTATACACTACCTCTCTAGTTTCTGGTTTCCAAAGCTTATAACCTTTCAAACCATTTTTATACCCAATAAAGATACACTTTTCAACCTTTTTGTCTTGCTTACTCATGTTTTCCTTTGGAACGTGAACATAAGCATCACAACTAAATACCCTAAGATGTGTGAGAGAGGGTTTCTTACTAGTCCATACTTCGTGTGGAGTCTTGTCATCCAGTGTCGATGAGGGTGATCGATTGACTAGGAAATATACAATACCCACTGCCTCTACCCATAATTCTTGTCCTAAACCGACACCACTGAGCATACACCTTGCTTTTTCCATTAGTGTCATGTTCATACTTTCTACAACTCCATTCTGCCAAGGTGTATATGGAGCAGTTTTCCGCCTTGTTATACCACACTTCTTACATAATTCTTCGAGTTCATTTCTGCATAACTCTCCACCATTATCCATCCTCAACACCTTAATTCTTTTCTCTGTCTAATTCTCCACAATAGCCTTAAACTCTTTAAACTTGTCAAAGAATATAGATTTCTTCCCGAGGAAATAAATCCAAATATTCCTCGATAAGTCATCTATAAATGAGACATAGTACACAAATTTTAATAGTGATGGAGCATGCATAGGTCCAAACACATCACTATGCACCAAATGTAAAATTCCCTTTGCCCTCGTTCCATTAGAGGAAAATCTTACCTGATTATTCTTCCCATATACACAATGTTCATAGAAATCAAAATCTAGAGAGTAGTTAGACATTCCTTCAACCATACCTTTACCATGTAGTACTTGAAGGTCCTTTACGGTATGCCCCAGTCTTTGATACCACAACATAGTCTTTTCTCCATAGACTGTAGAAGTTTTTTCTTCTCCAGCGCCAATCTCAGGAACAACAAAACTATTGCACCGATCACTAAGAGTGCTTCCCTGTAGCTTATATAGAGTTCCAAATTGAACTCCCTTTAGCAACACCATTTCTCCTCGAACCATCCTGTAGGTTTCTTTCTCAAACACTTTTTTTACTCCTACATCGTCCATTTTATTTACAAAAATAAAATTTTTGGCCAATCCTGGGATGTGCATAACACTAGGGAGTGTTATAATCCTTCCATTCATGAGCTTCAACATGAATTTTCCTCGTCCTATGATTTTGACCATCGAGTCATCACTTAGGAAAACATCACCTCCATCATACCTTTCATATTCACAAAACCACTACATCTGAGGAGTCATATGAAAGAATGCACCTAAGTAAACTAGCCATGCCTAATGATCTGCATGTATGCTTCAATAAGCCAAGTACACATCTCCTCCTTCTTCTACGCATGTTTTTGCTCATCTTCAAGTCCCTTCCCTCTCTCAACACTTTTGGATCTACATTGCTTCTTGTAGTGCACTTTTTTTCTACATCTCCAACATACCTTTACAAAATTTCCAGGAGATTTAAATCTTCCCTTAGATTTAGATCTTCCACTTGCAGACTTAGATATATTTTTTTCCTGAGAGCATTCACTTGCAAATAATTCATCTGTGCTATGTCCTTCCATGTTCTTCCACCTCATCTCCTTCGATAACAAGTTTGAAACCACAACATCAAAACTTAAAGTAGTTGTATTACTACCTATGGCCACAACGAGATTATCCCACGAGTCTGGTGAAGAGAACAATAAACTAATACTTTTATCTTCATCATAAATCTTAATATCAATAGATAATAACTGGCTTACCACAATATTGAAGGCATTCAGATGCTCTGTAACCAAGTCTCCTTATTTGATCCTTAGGTTGTATAACTTCTTTCGTAGGAACAATTTGTTTAATAGGGACTTAGACTGATAGAAATCCCCTAACTTATTCCATAAATCCTTGGCTATAGCTTCCCTTGATACATTCATTAATATTGAATCTGAGAGACACAACCAGATTGTGCTCTTCTCCTTCCGATCTAAATTTTCCCAGTCTTCTACTGACATACCTGTAGTTGCAGTACCTGAATCGATAAATATCCACTGATCTTTGTCCACCAACAGATCTTTCATCTTGAGTTTCCACAACTCAAAACTTTGTCCATTAAATTTCTCGATCTCTATTTTCAAACTGCTTGCCATTTCTTTTCACCTGAAGAATCAATACCACAGATCTTCCACTGCAACAAGGTTTATCACAAACTCGAGCCAAACCATTATCCACAAAGGCGTCCTCCTAAAGCCAATAACAACTATGACCAAAAGTAGATTTTAACCTTGTACAATAAATTAATGCAAATGAATTCTTAATAAAAACATAAAAGATACAAGGGCACACACACACATTACACATAGATTTTACCCTAGAAACCCAAACCAAGAAAACCAACAACCTATTAAGAGTCGCACTTGTAATCTTCTATTCATAATATATATTCATTGTTTACAATATATATTTATATATAGGATCCCGCGACATCCAAAAACCCTTAATCCATTGAACCAGATTAGTCATCAACCCTAATTCCTAAACAAGAATTAGAAAACCATGTGCCGAAAAACTACTAAAAATAGACGTAGAAAACACCATTTTTTTTTTTGGGGGGGCCTACCTCCAAATCCCCATGTAGGGGGTTTGGATCCCCCCTGTGACCCCCAAGGCAGGGGGGATAGTCGTGTAAAAAATATAACACATACCCAACATTCATGATATTTTTCTCAAAAGGAAAAGGAATTGAACTTAGAGTTATCCAATGGAAACCCTCTAAAGTAATAAGCTCTAACAACATAGAAAAATAAAAAAGGGACACCATGGTATAATTGCACAATTCTGCTCACTAGATGTTCAAACATCTATACCCTCTACTCCAATGGATCTCCAAAGGGTTATTGATAATCATTCTAAGGTATTTGGAGAGATACCTAGGGGTTTTCCACCTACTTGAGATCACGACGATGCTATTCATTTGTAATTAGGAAGTGTACCACCTAACATTAGGCCTTATATGTACCCATATGCATAAAAGAGTGAGATTGAGCATATGATTCAAGAAATTTTAGAGGATGGAATCATTCAACCTAGCCAAAGTGCTTTCTCTTCACTAGTGGTGATGGTTCAAAAGAATGAAGATTTATGGCGTATGTGTCCAAAGTATAGACAACTCAACAAAATGACTATCAAAGATAAGTTTCCTATTCCCGTGATTGATGAATTATTAGATGAATTGCAAGGATAAATTTTCTTTACTAAGTTGGATGTATAACGATCCAAAACCTGGCTTTTTTACTAAATGTACTTTGCTATGTCTCCTCAGGATCCTAAAAATTTCATGGTTTGAAACTTCTTCGAAAAAAAATTCATAGTGAAAATTCCAAGATAACTCATTTGAAGGAGAAAAACCCTAGGATCTTATGCTCTAATATGCAAAACATTTATTAGAGATAACTCAAGTTGAATTTTTCAATAATTTCAAAGAGAGTCATTGTGAAAGTAATGTCGTGGTTTGCATATTTGTGGTGTTTAAACCATGGTATATTAGGCCTATCGTTATTTATGACACATGTTATTGTTATTACCATGTTGAATTTGAATTATACTAATGACACTTTCCTTGATTTTGGTAAAAGATATTTGAAAATTTCACCTCCCCTTCAACAATTGGTCTTTATATCCAAAATTTTATGTGAAATAACAGTTCATGATGTGTTTGCCAAAAACAATGTGTTGGTGGAAAAATTGCAATTGTTGTACTAATTTGGTTTTATTCTGTACAAAGCACCCCCTTGATATGAATGATATATCTTTGACAAATATAAATGTCAACTATAAGATATAGAATATGTTACTTTCGACAACTCATTCTCTTCAAGTGTTACCTCTAAAAAGGATTGACTTACTAGAGGATATAATCCCTATTACAAATTTCATGAAGAAGTTATAAAATGGAATTTATAAATACCCCAACCATTCACATAGCTTTAGGTGGCAAGCCCTATAGTTTAAACAATCTTGCGAGGTTTTTCCATTGGGGACAATTTTCTCAGTGGTTTATTTTATAGAGTATTACACCTTTGATACACAAAGGAGATGCATAATGAATATTATCATTATGATCAAGTATCTCTTTTCCATATTCTATATAGACATGCACAACACAATCTCGATGGTAAAGTGATGACAATAATTATTGTGTGATCAAAGTGTACCATTTCTATGTTAGTGATGATCGTACACATGCTACACATTTTGTTCAACACTATTTTGATGTAATTTATAAATCATTGAATGAACTTGTGGTTCAATTCAATCAACGTTGGATATGTTTAGATGGTTGTGTAACTTGGACAATTTAAATAATTATGATCATTCGATTAGTTGTTTTTCCTTCACAAGAGAACAATTATTTGACATATTTGGAATTTATTTGAAATTAGACATGGAAAGAAAGAGCATGATAGTGTCGGAGCATGTGTAAAACGAGCACTCTGAAGGTTCTAGATGAGCCACTTTGTTGAATGATTTGTATAATCCCATCAAGATGTTTGGCACAAATCAAATTTAATCCATGAAGATAATCGAAGGTCGAGTGATGTGTGGAGGTAAATATATTTTGTTTACAATGTTTTATTTAACTTTATACATTACATGTATGAATATTATTTATGATGTTTTTAATGTGGTTTGATCAATGTTAATTCTCTTGGAAATATATATTGAAATATTTTTAACCCTTTTAAGTTTGGACATGTCTAAACTATAGGTTTTTTTATTTTGGAATCAAGGATGCACACAAATCTATTCCATATGAGTCTAGCACCATACATGTGACTAGGAGTTTGCGCTCTATTAGGACAAATGAATTTTGAAATGTATTTGCATTTGATAAAATGAAGCAATTGTGCTTTTATCCAATTTATATTTAGGATTGCGAAAGCACAATTGGAAATTATGTTAAACCCTAGAAACATAGAAAGTTAAATCCCAAGGGAAAAATACCAATTGCAACTTGGAAGGGATGGATTAAGATGACACCTTGATCTCGTCTATGGTGATAGAGTTTCTAATATTATTAGAGAAAATAATAGAGCTACATATGTAATGTACTTACTTAATGAACATACTTTCTATTACTCCCCCAACCTAGGGGTAACTAAGGAAATAATGTATCGAGTCCCATAGGTAGTAGACATGGAGTATCGAGAGCTAGATGACCGACATAACCCACATTGAGAAGATAGAGCCCCTCCTCTCCACCACATATCATCACTTATTATAAAAAACATGGCAATGTTCGCCACACCAGCTTCGCCCATGGAAGACAACGAGTCTTTCTTCATGAGGTAACGAGTCCAGTCTCATGGTAAGTGTCACTTTAATATTTGAAGCATTTGAGCATGAAACACAGATTCTTCTTTTTATTATGGAACGTTTGCTTGGAAATTATATCTTTTTCCTTATTTCACCTTGGTGGTTAACATGGTATCCTAGTAAGTTGGTCACCCTCTAGAAAAGGGTTTCTATTGGGGGGTCTCCTTGAAGGTTCATCGCACCATTCCCACTCATACTTACCACTTTCCACACTTCTTCCCCTCTGTTTCCTCATATTTTGGTTTTTTGGGTTCATTGACCCTATGAAGGGCTTGAACCTCATTTCATGGGAAGAAGGGGCTAAAGGCCCAAAGGTGTTGCAACTAGCACTATAAAAGTCAAAATCCATAATTCATCCTTGTAGATGCTTACCCTAAAAGTCTCGAGATCCATGAATCACTTCTCTATAAAAATAAAGGACTTGTAAAAGAAAATAAATAAAAAGTGCCCCGCTTGATGGGGGAATGTATTGCAATGTTCTTTAATTTCCAGTGCACATAACACTCAATGTGTTCTAAATTCAAGTGGAATTGCGGTGCTATTTTTATTTCCATTGCATATAACACTCAATGTTCAAATCATAAAAAAGAAAGGCAAATAAAGGGATTGGAAAAATCTTGCATTGCAAATGAAGGGATGCAACACACCTTCCACAAAGGAACCCATAAATGAGTCAATATGAGCCCTTGATATGTCAAGAACCCCATGCCCAAGAGATCTTCCTCAAATCACTTCATACCCATTACATGATCTAGAGAGGGTCTTCTTGGGAAACATTCCTTGACTTGGGGATAGGCCTACCCAATAGGGCACCATGACACCCATCCCATACCTAAATTTGTCAAAGTTTATAAGGTCTTTTATCATTTGTAAGGGGGGACTTAATGCACTTGTTTGGGTGGTTCTTTTATTAAATGTTGCTTACTTGGCATGGTTCATATGACTTGTGGACCCTTGGGGGGCATATTGGATTTTATTTGCAAGACCTTGCCCGATGAAAGTCATTCATGAAGGGACTAAGCCACTTGGACCTTCATAGGGGCTTGAAATCCCATTGGATGGATGTTGTTCCCCACACATTGGAGGCCTAGGATAATGAGTGTTACACCTTGGATGACGTCTCTAACACATGAATGAGACCCAAAACCATGAAGAGGAGATGACATCACCCTCCTATTCCCAAATGCCCCTTTCTTACAACATGATGTCACACATTGAGGATATCATTGGGTGTATTTTGTGCACTTGGTGGTGTTGTGGGCTTGTGATCCCACACTTTTTCTTGATTTGGGGATGATGTGGCACACTTCTACCATGAAGTCTAGCCTTTGGAGGCTTACCTTCACACATACCACCTTGGAGAAGAGTCTTATGGGCTTACATGCCATTATTTTTCCATTTTTCATCATATTGTAGCCTATGTGGGAAAAAAAGAGCAAAATGTTTTGCTAATTAAGCATTGTAACTTTGGTTTTGACTTAAAATTAAGGATTTGATTGTAAATTTGGATAAAAATGACTTGGGGTCTCCTCTATAAATAGAGGTTATTCATTTTCATTTGAACACAACTCACTTGTGAAGGTTCTCCCTCTCTAAGGAAAATTTTGGCCTCTTTATTTCCTCTTGTGCATTTTGGAAAAGAGCTTGTCTTTGGCATTTTGGAGAAAATCGATTTTTCTTGAGGATTTATCTTGGATGAATGTGGATGATATTTGGTAAAGAACATGGTTTTGCATCTATCTTGGATTTTTTGAGTATATTTATGTAATTGCTTATCTTTGTTCAAGGATTATAAATTTTAAACCCTAGGAGAAGTACAAGGGTGTACACCCTCCACTAAAGACCTTTCAATGTTTGTCTTGGAATTGTTCAAGCCTCACTACAAGAAGTAGAAGGGCTTATACCCTTGTTGCAAAGTTTTGGCTAGGGTTATTATTCTAGGAAGTAAGAGTGTTTACACCCCTAGAAGATCTTGCCCTAGTTCAATTTAAATCACTAGAACATCTTAAGGAAATGGGGATGGATTGGTTTTGTAAGGGTTTAAAACCAAGGTTCAACTTGACTCTCCCTTTTGATATTTTAGATATTATTTAACTCCATTTCCCAGAGATTAATTGTTTTAATTTCATTGGAGAACATAAATTGTTGCATTGGAATACGTGAAATAAGCTCATTTTGAAATCGTTTTAATTTAGCTTGATTGCACTCATCATAAGCTAGTATCCCTAGCCAAGGCAATTTGGTTGAAGGGGATTTACTTATTGTTGTACTTAAATTAATGCTACATCCATTAGGGCTGAAGAAAAACACTCTCTTAAAGTTGTCTTTCTCTCAGTTCTGATTGCTGGAAGTTGCATATAAATATTGGAAACTAATCTACAAGTTAAGGGCTTTTCATTGGAATATTTGTTTGCTGATTTTAACGATTAGAATTCACTGTTGTAGAAAATTTTTGTTACAGTCATATGGGGCTGTCATAAATTTGTTGATAACACTTGCTTTTATATCCCTTTCAACCGTCAAAATAATTGTTTGAATATTGAAATGTTATCTACTAATCAAGGGTTTTTGTTTCAAGATATTACTTGCTGATTTTAACGATGGTTTATTGCAGCTGTTAACTTTTCCTTCTTTCTGATATTTATTACATTTTGCCACAATTTTTGGGACAACAAGGTTTCTTGTTGTTTCCCTTAGTGTTTGGGGGTTTATTTTCATGATCTTGGGTCTTAGGATAGTGGTTCTAATGTTTGTTTTGTAGGTTATTGATCAAAATTTGTTTTCCCTTCACCAAAGTCATGATTATTCAAACCCTAATCACTCTCATACCGTAACATTTCCTTCTCTTTATTTTCCCCCTCATTCCCCCTAGGGTCACTCGAGACTCCTCTCTTTTGGTGAATTTCTTCATCACTAAAAGATGGGAGTGTTTATATAAGGTAACAGTTGGTAGATGCTCCCAAGTTGTCACACATTTGTGGGTTGAGGTTGGATTTTCTCAACCTACACCTCGTGTGATAATATTTTGGTGCCATTGTCGGGGAGGATTTTGAATCCTTTCTTAGCCCAAAACGAAATTTGGCAAGTTTTTCCCTCAAATCCTTTTACCCAAAGCTTGCACGATGACTCTATTAAGGAATTACCCTTTTATTAACTTTCAATGAACTTCATATAAGTTTATTTGGTGATTCCATTGGGGGAAGATACCCTCCCCATATTCGATGAGCCTTGAGATCATCTAGCAACTCCATTAAGGTGTCATTTTTGATAATGGAATTATGGCACCATGGGATTTAAACGACACTTAGAATGAGTCATTGCCTAGAACTTACTATATCACAAGGACATTTTTGTAGATGGAAGAGAAACAAGTTGTTGAGCATATTATGAATCTTATGAAAGAGTTACTTTAAGAACCTACTGAAGGACAATTTAGTGAATCACCTCTTACTGAAGGGCAAGCCCCTGCGGATGAAGAAATGCTTGAAGAACATATATATGAAGAAAGTTTCTAGGAATATGCCGATGAACTTTCTCATGCTGAGCACCTAGACGAGGCATTGGTGTCTATTTTCCCTCTGGAGGAAGATGAAGTTGTCAAGCCTTGTGAAGAAGTAATCGGTTCCAATGATGTAGGTAAATTCATAGAGAAACTCTCAGATGGAGTTGATGATCATATTGATGATTTCATACATTTTCGAAAGTGTGGATGGGATATTGGTTGTTTTGGTTTTGATAGAGATCCCATCTACGACATCGAGGGAAGCTTCCAGTTAAAGAATGCAAAAATATTTCCTTTGGAAGATTGCTTTCCCTACATAGATGATCAAGATGTTTGGAAACATAATGATTATATGATCACATACCTTTTTCATCCACTAGGGGATGGCTTGTTGCAGTATACTTGTGTTGATTTCCAACCATACCTTGGGGATTATCCTTTTGAGGACTCATAACTATTATTTGATGAAGATTCTCAACCATATTTGTGCTCAAATTTTGATGGACATAAAGACGTGGCCAACTCAGAACAGTCAAAGATCCATGCCATAAAGCAAAAAAAATTTCAACATGAGGCAATATGCAGGGACTTGCAAGAACATATAAAAAAACAACATGTTTTCAATATGGAGAGGAGTTATGTCTCTAGATCTATGTCCATACCTTGTCTTGTGCCTATTTCTCTAGGAAATCATAAGGTCTTCTTTGGATCTTTCATATCCTCTCAGCCTTCAGAAGGTGGAAATCATGCGAGTAAGAAATAAGATGAGCCATTGCCTATATGTGGTAGCCTTATTAAAAAATGGATGGATCAAACTCATGAATTTTCTTTCCGGGAGGATTATCTCCCTCCCACCCACCTCCATGAGTTGATTTATATGATTGATCACATGCTTATTTATGCTCATGATTATTATGTGCTTCGCTTGTCTTTGTTGTATTACATAATTAAGCACAAGGAGAGATACCTTGATGAGATATCTATTGGTTTCATTGGTTGTATGATTTCACCTGACATCTTTAGGGTTTTGACTTCTATGGGCCTCGTGCCCTAAGTGAGTAGGTAGGTCATTTTCATTTCTGCATTGCATATTGATGTCATGATAGTGTAGTTGCATTTGCTTATATTTGTATACATGTGTTTGATTTACATATTTCTTTTCTTGCATCTATGCATAGTTGTTGTGATACATTTTCATGGATCGACTAATCATAATTACATGTTAGAATTTTTTGAAAAAATGCAAAAAAAATTCTTTCAATAAATCTTATAGTTGTTGATTTTAAAATTTTGAAGTTTTTCTTATATGAATAAAGGGGTGAGTTCACCACCCTTAGATGCTCTAATGTTTGTTTAAGTGTGTGTAGGAACAAGTTATACCAGGAGATGTTGAGTTTCTCATGCGCTCTATGGTGAGCACATGTCCTCATGTAGGAGCCAAATGTTACCCCCCCCCAGATTAGGGGTAACCAAGGAGATGATGTCTCGAGGCTCGCAGGTAGAAGACATGGAGTGCCGAGAGCTAGATTACCGACATATCCCACATTGATAAGATAGAGCCCCTACTCTCCACCACAGATCACCACTCGTCGTCAACAATATGGCAACGTCTTCCACACTAGCTTGGTCCACACAAGATAGCGGGTCTTGCTTCATGAGGTAATGAGTCCAATCTCATGGTAAGTGTCACTTTAATATTTGAAGCATTTGAGCATGTTGCAAAGAGTCATGTCTTGATTATGGAACATTTTCTTGGAAATCATATATTTTTCCTTATTTCACCGTGGTGGTTGACATGGTATCCTAGTAAGTTGGTCACCCTTGGGAAAATGGTTTCTACTGAGGGGTATCCTTGAAGGGTCATCGTACCATTCCCACTTATACTTACCACTTTCCACAATTATTCCCCTCTGTTTCCTCATATTTTTGGTTTTTTGGTTCATTGTCCCCAAGAATGGCTTGTACCTCATTTCATGGGAAGAAGGGGCTAAAGGCCCAGAGGTGTTGCATCTATCACTGTAAAATTAAAAATCCATACTTAATCCTTCTAGATGTTCATTCTAAAGGTCCTAAGAGTCATGAATCACTTCTCTATAAAAATAAAGGACTTGTAAAAGAAAAAAAATAAAAAGCATCCCGGTTGAAGGGGGAATGCATTGTGATGTTCTTTAATTTTCAGTGCACATATCACTCAATGTGTTCTAAATTCAAGTGGCATTGCGGTGCTACTTTTCTTTCCATTGCATATAGAAATCAATGTTCAGATCATAAAAAATAAAGGAAAATAATGGGCTTGGAAAAATGTTGCATTTCAAACGAAGGGATGCAACACACCTTCCACAAAGGCACCCATAAATGAGACAATATGATCCCTTGATATGTCAAGAGCCCTTGCGTAGATGATGTTGTGTGGTACCCATTGGCAGCCCACTTCAAACATAGGTAAAGTTCATTGTTCTTATCAATGTTTTTTATTTCCCTTAACAAGTTGTCCATGACAAACTGTTGTAGACAAAAAATTGTAGTGGGTAGGCACCTTGGATATCAACCAATGGTAGTGTGACCATCGAATTTGTTTTGCAGACTTGATCATTAATGAAAGGGAAATTCAAGCATTGGTTGACTCTGATTCCTTGCACAATTTCTTGCAGACAAAATTAGCAAGTGAACTCGGACTTAGAGTTGGCTTGTGTGGAGCTTCAGTCAAGGCAATCAACTCTAAGGCTACTGCAGCCGCTAGAGTTGCATTTGTAATTCACATTCAACTGGATAAGTGGAAGGGCCACACCGATTTCATAGTATTATGGATGGATGGCTTTGAGGTCATTGTTGACCAAGAATTCCTAAGGAGAATGCAATAGGTTCTCATGCCATTTGTTGATAAGTTGGTTATACTTGGTGGATGGAAGACTTGCATTGTGTGTACAATAGCAAGGAAGTCAGATGGAAGGGTGTGTATTTTCTTTGCACTAAGGATGAAGAGGGAAGATACGCACTAAGAATCACAAATTTTTGTAGCAGACATTGGAGAAGTGGACGAGGGTGGAGTGGGGATGCCTATTCTTCCAACACTTGCTGATGTGTTGGACGACTTCATGGATCATATGCCTGATTCATTGCCAAATTTTCTCCCACCTAAGTGCACCATTGACCAATGTATTGAGATAGAATTGGGGATGCAACCTCTCGCTAGAGATCCATCTCTTCTTTTAGGGCTTGAGTTGAAATAGTTGAGACGATAGTTGATGGAGTTGGTTGATGATGGGTTCATTCGATCTTCTAGGTCACTGTATGGCACACTTTTCCTCTTCCAAAAGAATAAGGGAACCCTAGAGTTGTACATGTGCTTGGACTATTGTGTGTTGAACATGCAGACCATCAAGAATTTGTACCCCGTACCTTTGGTCATATATTTATTTGATAATTTGGTGAAATCCAAGGTCTTCTCAAAGTTGGAATTGAGGCAAATACATTGCCAAGTGAGGATTGCATTAGGAGATGAGGGAAAGACAACCATCGTGACAAGGTATGGTAATTTTGAGTTTCTTGTTATGCCTTTTGACTTGTGCAATGTCCCAACAACCTTTTGCACTTGGATGGAAAATTTGTTTAGACCATTCTTGAACTCCATGATTGTCTACCTAGATGACATTGTGGTGTTTAGTGAAAACATAGAAGACTGCAAGAAACACTTGGCGGAAGTCTTTGAGGCACTAAGGAAGACCAAATATACTTGAAGAAGTCGAGGTGTGTGTTTGGGTAGACCAAAATTCCATTCTTAGGCTATTATATTAGACAAGGATGCATATGCATGGATCTTGTGATTATAAGGGCGATTGAGGATTGGGAGGAACCTAGGGTAGTTCATGAGGTAAGAAGTTTCCTTGGTTTGAATAACTATTTTTGCAAGTTTGTGGAGGGATAATTTAATATTTCAACACTGATTGAGTGACTCATTGAAAAAGAACAATCCATGGAGTTGGATGGAGAAGTGTCAGGAAATGTTTTCCAAGCTAAAGCGTAGACTAATCTCGGTGCTTATGTTGAAGTTGTTGGAATTTGACCAGACATTTGAGGTGTATATGGATGCCTCATACTTTTCCATTTGTGGAGTTTTGTCACAGGAAGGTCGTCAAGTGGCCTATGAGATAAGAAAGCTACAAGATTGTGAATGAAGGTACCTTGTTCATGAGAAGGAGATGACCATAGTTTTTCATTTCCTACAAGCATGGAGGCGCTACTTGTTGGGCAATTTGTTTGTTGTGAAGACATACAATGTGGCGATGAGCTACTTCGCTACTCAACCAAAATTGTCACACAAGTAGGCATGGTGGCAAGATTTATTGGCATAATTTGACATGACTAGTGAGTATCGATCGGGAATACCGCAAATGCCTTAAGTAGGAAGGAACAACATGTAGCCTTGGAGGAGGACAAGTTGTCATTGCCCATGGGTAGTCAAACATAGGTCTTGATAGACTTGCAAGAGAAGATTGAGGGATTACACAAGGATCCTGTAGATTTGAACATCATGAAGCAAGTAAAGGAAGGAAAAATGAGTAAGTTTTGGATGAACGATGGATTGATGTATTTTGGTAAGTGCATCTATGTGCTTAAGTTGTCTAAAATTCATAAGGAGCTCCTAAGGGAGTGCCATGACTTGCTTTGGGATGGCCACCCAAGACAATGAAGAATGTTGGAATTTGTAGAATGAGGTTACTATTGGGAACATAAGAGTCGAGATGTGGAGGAATATGTCAAAACTTGTCTTGTGTTCCAACAAGACAAGGAAAACATGAAGATGCAAGTTGGTTCATTACAAACTTTTCCAGTTTTAGAGAGACCTTGGTCGAGTGTCTCGATGGAATTCAACATTCAACTTCGGGTCACACATCAGTGTAATGGGATCATGGTTATGGTCGACCATTCTTCCAAGTATTCCATATTTGTGCCAACGAAGGTGCCTTGCACTGCGGGGGAAGTTGCGAAGCTATTTTTCAAGAACGTTGTGAAGTATTGGGGTATTCCATTGAGTATTGTGTCACACAAGGACACAAGGTTCACAAAATGATTTTGGACCGAGTTTTTCAAGCTCCTTGGAACTAAGTTGTTGATGAGTTCTAGCTACCATCCATAGATTGATGTGCAGATCAAGCACATCAATTGTCTCTTGGAGGATTACTTGAGGCACTTCATGTGGGCAGACCAAACGAATTGACCCGAGTTGTTGGATGTCACCTAGTTCATCTACAACATGCATAAGAGCTTAGTGACCGACTACAATCCATTTGAGTTGGAAAATAGGAAACAACCTTTGAATCCACATACGATTTTTCAAGACTATTATGGGTGAAACCCATCAACCTTGGGGCTCATGAATGGATGGAAAGACAGGTTAGAGATGGTCTGTTTTCAGTTTATGAATGCGACCAAGTGGATAAAGTGTTGGGAGGATCATGATAGTTGGGATGCATATTTCAAAGTGGGAGACTTGGCCTTGCTCAAGTTGGGTAGAGAACAATTCAAGCCACTTACAAACATGGTTGGTGCCTTGGTACAAAGGTTTGAGGGTCCGTTCAAAGTCCTTGAGAAGATTGGGAACATCACCTACAGATTGGAGCGACCTGCCCACACGAGGGCTCATAATCCGATTTTCCATATAATTCCATTGAAGCCTTATAGGATTGATGGATACAATATTAGTAGAGAGACACCATTCCAAACCTTGTGTTGATTGCAGATAGACCATAGTTGGAGGTGGAGGAGATACTTTCACATAGGACTTCATTTTTTGGAAAAAATGGGAGACGTGAATATTGTTTTCATTGAAAGGATAGAACCGAGGAGGAGAAAAGTTGGGAAATGTAGGAGGCAATGTGGCAGTATGAGGACAAGGTTCCTTACTTCGAGAAATGACACCTTTGGATGCTTAGTTGTGTGTTCATTGGACGTTGTTGAGACAAAAATAATTTTAGTGGGGGAGGATGTAATACCTCCACCTGTGAATGGTAGTATGTGTGCCTCCATGCCATGCATGAAAGGTTGCCACAAACAGATGGAACACTAGAAGTGTTTTCTCGATTGGTTGTATGGAGTGGTACCATCCAGGTTTCCTTATATGGAACTGGGATGCCTTGGATGCATGAGTCATATGCACAAACCAAAGGAGTGACTTGTCCCCATGATGTGTGAAAGTTTCCTTTGGACATATGAGACATGACTATATGTGTCAACCCACTTGGGTGTGGACAGATGGAATCAAAAGGCGACCTTGAAAAGCTCGAGACAACCTTGCGGATGGGATGACCTGGGTGCAGATGATCTAGGTGCGGACGACCTAGGTAGATGGGACCAATAGGTGGGCTCGAGATGACTTGGGCATGGACCCAGTGTGGATGGAACAGTTCGTCGAACATCAAATTAAGGTGAAATTGGGTCCACTTGATATGACATGGCTTGCTAAGTGCATGACAAGGCTTATACAAGTAAGTGGACGCCACATTGAGCTAAGGTATAGATGGAAGAAGAGTTACAAGGAGTCATCAAGGAGGTCTTAGGCATCAAAGGTCAACTTACATTGGTCAAGTATTATCACCTTAAAATTTCTCACTTGCACCATTTAGAGAAGTTATACTTGAATACATCACTTCAATATGCATAACCCTTACCCTCTACTCCATTCCACCATCATATATCCTCAAACTTGTTGGAATTAGCTAAGTCAAGCTTAAAATTTGACCTAAATTGGCCAGTGTAAATATTGGCTCATAAGTGCACAAAAAATGAAGATAAAAGCCAAAACAACTATGCTTCCCTTAAAAATAATTATTTTTAACTATCTTTCGGCCCCATCAATGCACCCACGTTGTCGAGATGGAATGATAGTTACATGTGGACCTTTTCGAACCCTAATTTCTATTTTTAACCTTCGATCTAGTCATATTTAACCACTATAAGGAATACTATGTCAAGATGGTTTTCCACCATACAACTATAAATAAATCCCTCACAATCACTTATACAATTCAATCCATCTAAGTAAGGTTATGCTATTGGAATACCATTAGAATCTTGAGAGCCCCTTTCTCCCAATTCCATATTCTAGTTTGTTTTCCTTCTTTCTTAATCAAGGTTGGAGTTTCAACACACCAAGGAAGCAAATGACCCATCCAATGAGGGGCTTTGGAGCCCATTTTCCTTCGTCAAGTTTTGCTTACTTTTCCACTCTATCAAATTAATGAAAAAGTTTCTCATGCTTTATTTCATTGTTCATGTTAAGTAATATTTCCTTTATGCATTTAGATTTCTCTTCTAGCACGAATTCAGATTTATTGTATGTGAACATATCTAGGGATTTTAATTATAGGTATATTTACCGCTTGTATGTTGCTTGATCCACAACCATCAAATTATAGGGTTTTTGCTCATACTTGTGACAAAAACCCACCAACACAAAGGTTGCAACTTTGGAGACATATTAAAGAGGAGTATACAAGATACATGGATGCTTAGTATGATTTAGAGGATGATTATGATCACTGGTACATGGATATTTGTCATTTATGCAACTCACAACTAGTTTCACATTTTGTTTGATGACTCTAGTACACCTTATAAAATAACATCATTGAGGCAATCAAGAGGTTGTTATGGCTACCAGTGTTCAATGTGTATATTCTATAGTAGTATTGTTCCTTCTAGACTGAGCCTCGACCCTTTACAACTATGTGGGTGATCTTTTTGAGGATTTCGTTTATTTCAATTCACATGAAATTGGTGGGAATTTGGAGCACCATACTTGATCATTCATGGAACTAGGAAGTCATAATTTGGGGGTCATATTAAGCACCTCTATATGGGACCCAATTTTATGGATGAGTCCCTTGGATTACTTCAACATTTCAGTTTGTACTTGCACACGGGACATTGACTACTTTAGCATGGTTGATGACCCTTTTACATGGGACCTAGGTTTATGGTGGAGCTTCTTGGACTACTTCAACATGGTTGCTAATACTTGTAGATGGGACCCTATTTTGTTGGTCTACTTCAAAATTAAGGTCAACATTTTTTTGATGGGACTCTAGTTTATGGTTGTACCTTCTCACTACAAGCGTTGAGGGAAACACCATTTTTTTTTGTGGGGGGGGTGGAGTGTAGGGATCCTCCTTAGGGGTGTAATGGATGGATGAAGGGCCCATTAGAGTAAAATAGTGAAGGCCATTCAATGTAATATGGACTAGTTCCACTCTGTTTATTATTATTAAATAAGGCCCACTATGGTAGTTAGTATTAAATAAATATCATGTGGTCTCATTAAAGAAAGTCCACCGGGTAGTTAGGAGGTTGTTATGATTGGGGTTCTCTCATTAGATATAAATAAGGATGGATTCATCCTTATAAATGATGTGTGGAGTTTATTGTATTTGGAACTTAGCTCATTGAGAGGTTGCCCAACCTTAAGAGGCAAGTGAATAGCTATGGGTTCCTTCCATAAGAAGATAAATTGGAAGGTATTTCCCTACCTTAATGGTTTTGATATGAATAAAGGGTGCATAATTTTTTATATATTATTTGTGGTTCAAGTTCAAAGGTTAAGGATCACGACACTTGCAGTTCTAGTAATCTATGAAAAAAATAGACATTGGAGAAGCTCAATATGGGGAATCTACAATAATCCCACTAATTCCATTAACAATTTTAGACACTAAAATTTCAATTTGCATTACTCCATTGATATGTCTCAAGTAATATGTTTAGAGCATAGCTATCAAAAATCCTTCCTAGAGACAAATTTGTGTGTTGAGAATTTGTGATCTTTGCTTGACTATTTTGTCACTCATTAATCAGAAGAAGCTTTGTCTCATTATTATTACTACTACTGTTAGTTGATATTTACTAATGTACAAGTTGTTATTGTGATTGGATTATTTTAAATCTAAGAGTTATTAGACATACATATGTGAGATCTCATGGTTAAGAGATTTTATTAGTTCATGGCTAAGAGATTTTATTAATGCTTAAACCATATGAGTAGTTGGGTAAAGTTATCTCCACCAAAGGTGAGTTTCTATGGATGGATATATTTGTCCAAAATGGGAAACAATGCCTATACGTTTATTATAATTTAACCCACCGTGGTAATCGAACCTTTAAAAATCCCTAGCAAGTTGGTAGTTATTTAACTTTATTCTATGTGAACATGACTTGCATGGAGCCTTTTATATAACTTACCCTAGGCAAACATGACCTCCCTTGGGAGACCACTTGAAATCGTTCTACTCTTAACATTTACAAAGATCTAAAGATTGATATTTTTAAATTAGGGTGTTTGATTTACAAACCATGGAAAAGAGAGTGAGGTTTCCATGAAGGATTGAACTGTGGTTAACCTTGAGAGAGATTGATAAAATGGATGATTGTGTCATCCCTGAGTGAATTACAACACACCAATCCAACGATGATGATGGAGATGTTGTATTCCTCATTAATGTGTAAATGGTCGACAATCTTCATCCCACCTCTCACAACATTTTTTAGTGATATTGTGTTAGGAAATTATACTTGCATGCTAAACCTAACATAAGAGAGGAAGAATGATTTAATCTATAAATTAAATGAAAAAGCAAACACACAGTACATAGAGATTTTACCCTAGAAACCCAAACGGGAAAACCAACATTCCTTGAGTGTCTTTCTCTCTTGTTGTCTCATTCATTTAGAATAAAAGGTTACATGCATAAGCTTGGTCTATACCTAAGACACAATAGATATCATACCCTCTTTCTTTACATAAGGACAATCCTGTAGCCAATTCGACTTACATCTACACGACCAACAACCTACTTCATACATTATCAAGAACATCCAAGATTGATCTAAATATTGATGTTATGAACATAAATATACATATAAAATAGATATTCATAACATAATAATTAATTAATTAATAATAACTATTAATAATGAAAGGACATGTCTCAAAGGACATGACTATTGGTTAAGGGAACCCCTGCGTGGGTATATAAATGAGCCCTCATTCTCAATTGTATATCATCTTATCTTATCTTATCTTATCTATTCATATTTTATACATTATTCCTACATGGATTATTATGTTATATTCCAAGTATTTTGGATAATTCTTGTGTGAGCGAACTTTGTTCGTCTCATTTGGTATCAGGGCTTCATTTTTCTGATCCCGACCTTTGACCAATCTCTTTATCAGACCTTGTCTGATCCGTCTTTTGGCCAACCCCATCGTTTCATAGTTTCTATGAGAAATCTGGTCTTTGACCACCGATCAGGCCTTTGGCCATTCAAATTTTCAAGTTCGTAAGAACTTCAATCCTTGACTAATTCAGGCCTTTGGCCATATAAAACTCAGAAGTTTGTTGAAGAACTTTCTGTTGCAAATCCAATCACCATTTCAGGGTTAAATTAAAAAAAAAAAAAGATCATTTTGTTGTAGATAGACTAAAAATTAAAACAGAAACCAAGAAAAAATCTTGCCAAGATTATCCGTGAGTGAGTATACCAGCAAAGCCTCACCAAGCAATAGAAAAATCATCACATATCAACACATATAGCATATCATTGTTCGAAGCGGTCATTACAAACAAATTAAAAATAAAAATAAAAATTCCATTGGCGAATATATATATTGTTGCAAATAAAGAAATCAGAAAATTATTCCGCTGCAATTTAGAGAAAATACCAAGTCAAACATATTTATAAAGGAAACGAGTGAATAAATTTTCAACGTTGGAACCAAAAAAAAAAAAAAAACAGTGTGCGGGAGTAGTGTGGAGTGTCGTTGAAACTGCCACTGGTTAAGAATGCAAATAAAAACATTCATAAAAATCTTGTGCCAAACCATCCAGTCTACTCGTTGAATAACGATAGATCGTGTCAAAAAAGCAACTGGTAATTATTTTGGGAGCGGCTGCAATTCTGAAAAAAATCCGATACAAAATATTGGTTCACAAAATTCGTGTGAATAAGATGCAATATTAACTCGTCATTCTAAATCCCTAGCAAGATAATTGTATAATCCCTCAACCACCATGACGATTGGAGTATAAGCCACAAAAATCAAATCTGGATTGTTAGTGGGAAATTAAAAGAATTCGAAAGTTTATGTTATAAGGTTTACCCATTACTTTTCATTGACAACGAAGTCACAAAATCAAAAGTAGAACAAAGGGTTAAGGGGTATTGATATATATTCTACTTTATAGTATAAACGTTAGAGGAACATTGAAATATAAAAAGAGAAATATATTAACCTTTTTATTTGAGTTAGGAAGGCTAGCTTTTATTCAACCTCATTATAACTATTATACGCAAGGAAAAGTTATAAAGGTGTACTTTTAATTTAAAATTAATTTAAAAGTCCCTTAACTTTCAAATCAAGTTATTAAGGAGATATATTTAATAAAGGAAAAAAAATAAAAGAAAAAGTTAAAAAATATATTATTATATTTTAAAGTCACTTTTAGGACTTTATTATTATTATTACTAGTGGGATCAAAAGTTACTAAAAGGTTTACACTTCAAATAAGTGATAATCATTATATTATATAAGGAGTTAATATATCAAACAATGCAAAAGGTGATACGTGAGTTTTCAAGTAACCTATTATAAGAAGATATAAGAGGTAAATGATAAAAGAAAAAGTTGAAAGATATATTATTGTATTTAAAGTCATGTTTAGGACTTTATTATTATTATTACCAGTGGGATCAAAAGTTACTAAAAGGGTTACACTTCAAATAAGTGATAATCATTATATTATATAAGGAGTTAATATATCAAAAATACAAAAGGTGATTGAAAGTATCAATTTAAGGGTTATTCAAGAAATTAATTATCATAAATTATCAATCAAAACAAAATGACCGAAATGGAGTCTAGTAAGAAAAAACAAGAAAGATTCCCTCATACTTATAAAAAATGTGCATATCCCTTATTAAAAGTTATAGGATTATTCAAGGAAAGAATATCAACATCGTTATTTGCGTGACCACTAGGAAAAATCACATTAACGCTGACCTGGCAAACCAATTAATGGTTTTAGAACCAAATATAATTGAAAATGACATGTGTCTTACGGATGAGAAATATGAAATTAAGAACCTACAACTATTTATTGATGAGTACAAATTCATAGGCCAATTCAATGTGGTATCACTGTATCAAGACAATGTTGATATAATTCTAGGGTCAACTTGGGTAGATATATTGGGTACTTTTGTTTTCAACACAAGGAGAAAGTTTTTGATATTTTCTTATAAAAAGAAGAAAATCACGTTACAGGACGTTAGAATGAAGTCGATTTCAGAAGCTTCATCATCAGAAGACCTGAAGGACATATCAGAGATGATCCTTCAAGATAACCAGAAGTCAATACAAAAGTTGCAAGATCGACAGAAAGAATGTGACAAGATCATCATTGAAAAAGACGAAGAGATTTCCAGCCTAAGAAATCATAATCAGAAACTACTTGCAAAAATCATGAAGTCTAAGGAGAAGAAGCAGTATTTTCAAAAGTTGGAACAAGAAAATCAAGGTCTTAAAGAGAAATTAACCGAAGAAAAGGAAGAAAGATCCTACCTAAGGAACCTTAATCAAAATTTACTAGAACAAATTAAAATCTTAAAGGATGAAAATAAGGAAGAACTTTTACGATTAAGACAACATAATCAAGATTTATTAACTCAGATTAAAAAGCTCAAGCATGATAAGAAGTCTTTACAATAAGAGCTAGATCGCAAAACATCATTCATCGACAAGGACACAATGACTGATCCAATAGAGAAATTATCCGACATTCAAATTTCGACAGTAGAAAAAGGAAACAATACAAAGTCAATTGATGTTCAAATTCAAAAGAATGCTTACATGGAAAAATCACTACAAAATCAAAAGAATATGATTCCAAGGAAAAGTCACAAGAGATTAGGATGCCTTTTCGTCATCCAAATCACAAGATTCATTATGACCAACGACTAGGAGAAGAGGAAAATAAACAATGTAAAAAACTTGGAACAATCGATCATCAAACAATTCCAATGAAAGTAGATTTGGGATGACTGCCCAAAAGATGCAACACATTAGTTTGGGAATTTGAAGGTTATATCATCTTGTTTCATCGAGAGTCACAACTACAAGCACATAATATTTGAGAAGACATCGTGTGCCAGAACAAAAGTTAAAAGGGAAGCCTTCCAGTGATTATTCTTTGAGGACAAAGCATTTTCAAGGGGAAGACAATGTTATGAACATAAATATACATATAAAATAGATATTCATAACATAATAATTAATTAACTAATAATAACTATTAATAATGAAAGGGCATGTCTCAAAGGACATGACTATTGGTTAAGGGCACCCCTGCGTGGGTATATAAACGAGCCCTCATTCTCAATTGTATATCATCTTATCTTATCTTATCTTATCTATTCATATTTTATACATTATTCCTACATGGATTATTATGTTATATTCCAAGTATTTTGGATAATTCTTGTGTGAGCGAACTTTGTTCGTCTCAATTGATCAATGATTAGATTATACAGTATTACAACATGCATTATTTACATGCTTTACAGTAGGAAAAACCCCAAATAAAGGCGCCCAAAAATGGTTACATATCCATGCAGATCATTGGCTATACATACTGCAAATATTGGGATTATATTACAATCGAGTTCCAATCAGATTACTAGTCAACCTTCATTCGATCTTCAGTCGGTTGCCACACGAACTCCTGTCGAACTCTTGTCGATTGACCTCTTCGACTTGCTGTCAATTACTGTGACTTCGACTTTGGCCGGTCGAACACTTTGACCTTCGAATTTCACTTCTAGTCGATCCACCTCGACTCGAATTTCATTGCAAAGAATATAACAACCCAACATTATCCCACTTGTTGTCTTCTTTGTTGAACCTGAGAGATTCCTGAACTCTCATTCACAGACCTAGGGCAACAATGCCCATTGCCTCTCTGCACCAAGAGAACTTCACAACACTCACAGACTTGGTCAAAGAGTCTGCTATGTTTTCCAATGTTTCAACTTTCTCCAACAACACCTTGTTTCTTTCCACCACGTCTCTCATGAAATGGTATTGTACATCCATATGCTTAGTCTTGGAATGGTAAGTTGGGTTTTTTTCCAAAAATATTGCACTTTGACTGTCACAACTTATATTCATATCTCTCTGCTCAAACCTTATTATTGAACATAATTGTTGCAACCATACTGCTTCTTTTATTCCATGAGAGGCTGCCATGTATTCAACTTATGTTGTTGATAGGGCTACTGCCGCTTGTCGCTTACTCATCCAACAGATTGCTCCACCAAACATATTGAATACATATCCACTGGTTGACTGTCGTCGATCCAGATTTCCAGTCCAGTTGACGTCGACAAATCCATGTACATCTACTTCACTACCATCTCCAGGTTTCCTTTGGTAGCATATAACATAATATTTTTTGCCACACAAATACCTGAATACTCTCTTGACAGTTGTCTAGTGCTCCTTTCCAAGTGTCGACATGTTTCTGCTCAACACTCCCACTACATGGGCAATGTCTGGTTGAGTGTATACTATCACATACATTAGACTATGAACAACACTTTCATAGGGGACACATGCCATATCCTCTATTTTTTCCCATGTCTTTGGACATTGTTCATCAGTTATCCTTTCTCCCACAAGAATTGACACCTTTACAGGTTTTCAATCTTTCATGTTGAAACATTTCAAAACCATTTCAATATACTTCTTCTGATTCAACTAAATCTTTCTAGTTGCTCGATCTGTCTTGATCTCCATTCCCATAATGAAGTTTGTTGCACCGAGATCCTTCATGTATAACTTGGAGGATAGTTGCTTCTTCACCTCCTTTATTGCATCCATGTTGTTTCCGATCAACAACATGTCGTTGACATACAATGCTACATATATGAAACTCCCACCTTCTTCTTTGGATTATATGAAGTGATCAAATTTTATTCTTACAAATCCCAAACTAAGGATGTATGTGTTGAACTTTTGATACCACATCCTTGGTGATTTATTTAAACCATAAAGGGATATTTTCAAATTTCACACAAAATATTTCTTGCCCCTTAATATAAATCCTTTAGGTTGTTTCATGTAGATTTCTTCTTCCAAGTACCTGTGTAGGAACGAAGTATTCACATCCATCTATTCTATTTCCAGATCAAATGTTGTAACAAAAGACATTAGTACTCTAATGGAAGTTAATTTTGTATCAGGAGAAAAAATCTCACCGAAGTTGACTCCTTAGACTTGGGAATATCCTTTTGGTACGAGTCGATATTTAAATTTCTCGACTTGATCTGTTGCATTCATATTCTTCTTGAATACCCACTTGCTACATGTGATCTTTCTCCCACTGGGTAATTTGACTAACTCACGTCTCATTCTTGTGCAAGTGTTCCATTTCTTCAACCATGGATTCCTTTCAGAGTCTACCCTCTGCTAAGTCGACTGTCTCCCTGAACAAATTGGGTTCCTTGGCAGTATCAATTAACGCAAATGTAGAACGAAAGGTGGGATGACTATACCTTTCGACTTGTTTTCGTACTTGTCCAGACCTCCTTAAAACCGGGGTCATTTTTTCCACCTCTTAATCTGATTCAGTTGACTCATCTGAATCATCTTCTTTGTTCCTCAATTCAAACCTCACCTTCTCCAGATTATTCTATGTTTAAACTACTTTAGGTTCAGACTTCCCTTCGACTTCTCTAAAGACCACATCTCGACTGTACATTGTTTTCCTTGAAGCAGGATCCCAGAGTTTATATCCTTTCATTCCTTCTTTGTATACAATGAAAATACACTTGATTTCCTGTTTTTATAGCTTGCTCCTCTTCTCCTTGGGAACATGCAAAAATGCATCAAAACCAAATACTTTGAGATTTGAAACCAAAGGCTTCTTACCAAACCATACCTCATGTGGATTCGAGTTGACTAGTGCCGACAAAGGAGACATATTCTTTAGATATTTTGCAGTGTCGCCTGCCTCTGTCCAGAATTCTTATGAAATCCCAACACCACTGATCATTCTCCTTGCCTTGTCCATCAACATTTTGTTCATTCTCTCAACAGATCCATTTTGTTGTGGGTTATATGGTGTGTTATTTTGGCGTGTTATGCTACATTGCTCACAGAACTGCTCAAAATCCTTTCCATAGAATTCACCATCATTGTCAGTTCTTAGCACCTTAATCTTCTTATCTGTCTGGTTTTCCAAAATAGTCTTAAACCTTCGAATTTCTCGAAAACGTCTAATTTCTTCCTCAAGAAATATATCCATGTCTTCCTAGAAAAGTCATCTATGAAGGAGACAAAATACAAGGATCCACCAAGTGAAACCACTGAAACAGTTCCAAACACATCATTATGAACCAATGCTAGAATCCCCTTTTCCCTTGTCACTCTAGATGGGAACCTCATCTGACTTTTTTTTCCATATATGAAATGTTCACAAAAATCGACTTCTAAATTACATTCAAGAAAATATTTGACCATATCTTTGTTATGCATATCTCGAAGTCCTTTTTCTCCAATGTGTCCCATCCTATCGTGCCATAGCATAGTCTAGTCGACTTAATGGAGACTTTTCGAGTCAGTTTGAATAGACTCATCCCGAGATGATTTGAATTCAACTTGACTTTAGGAACAACGATGTTGTTGCATCTAGCTGAGTCCACATTCCCTAACAACTTGTATAGGGTTCCAATTTGAACTCCTTTCAATAAGAGCATCGCACCTTTGACCATATTGCATGTATCCTTCTAAAATAGAGTGTGCACTCCTGCATCAATCATTGTGATGAGAAATATAAGGTTTCTTTCCAAAACCAAAATATGTAGCACACCTGGAATGGTTCAACTCCTCCCATCCCGCAGTATCAGTCAGACTCTTCCCTGTCTGACAATTTTGATTGTCAAGTTATCCCCCAAGAACACATCTCCTCATTCATATTGTTCATATTCATAGAACCATTCTCTATGTGGTGTGATATGATAGGATTCTCCTGAGTTGATCAACCAAACATCTTGATCCAAATGTGTACTGGTCGATGCCAGATACACATCGCCTCCGTTATCCAAAGTAGTCTTTCTCTCAGTTGACTGCTTCTCATTGGATCTTGTACTGACTTCCATAAACTTTGACATGCAGTCCCTTTTGTAATTCTCAACTTTATAACATTTCCAACACCTTCTTGTCGACTAAACCGGGGATTTATATCTACCCTTTGACTTAGAATTTCTATGGGAGAATTTTTCTTTATCTCTATCAACCGATCTACCTCTCACCATTAAAGCGTCTTTGGTCAATCCTTCCATGTTATTCCTTCTCATTTATTCTGACAGTAGAGATGCAAGCACATATTCTAGCACTAATGTGGTTGCATTACTCAGTATAGCCATGACTAAGCTATCCCAGGAGTTTGGCAAAGAACATAATAGGATAACACATTTCTCCTCCTCAATGATTTTAATATCTACAAACGATAACTGGCTTATTATGGTATTAAGAACATTTAAATTCTTAGTTACCAAAATTCCCTCACTCATCCTTAGAAGATATATGTTCTTTCTAAGGAACAAATTATTTACCAGGGATTTCAATTGGTACAAGCTTCCCAACTTGTCCCACAGTTTCTTGGTCTAATCTTCACTTGAGACCTTCAACAACATTGAATCTGCAAGACAAAGTTGAATCACACTCCTTTCCCTTCTCTCGAGTTTCTTCCATTCTTCCTTCGACATGCCTATCAGAATGGTGCCTAGACATACTACCGCCCATTATTCTCAATATATAAGGAGATCCTCAATTTTAAGCTTCCAAATCTCAAAATTCAGGCCATTGAATTTTTTTATCTCTATTCTCGAGCTACTTGCCATTCTTAAAGCACAACTTTAAAGATATATGACTTACTACTCTTACTTGACCTAGGTTTTAGCTCAGATCCAAGGTTTTTAAACCAAGATCTAATACCACATGTTAATAAATTATACTTCCACATTAAACCTAACATATGAGAGGAAGAAAGATTTAAGCTATAAATTAAATGACAAAGCAAACACACAGTACACATAGATTTTACCCTAGAAACCCAAATGGGAAAACCAACATTCCTTGAACATCTTTCTCTCTTGTTGTCTTATTCATCCAGAATAAAAGGTTACATGCCTAACCTTGGTCTACATGTAAGACACAATCAACATCATACCCTCTTTATTTACACAAGGACAACCTTGTAGCCAATTCAACTTACATCTACATCACTAACAACCTATTGCTTCACATTAGCAGGAACATCCAAGATTGATCTAAATATTGATCAATTATTAGCTTATACAATATTAGAACACACCTTATTTATAGGCTTTATAGTAGGAAAAACCTTAAAGAAAGGCACCCAAAAAAAATTATAGATCCACAGATCTTTGGCTATAAATCCCACAAATCGCAGGATTTTGTTACAGTCGACTTCCAGTCAAATCACCAGTCAACTAATAGTTGTCCTTCATTCAGTATTGAGTATATTTCCACATGACCTCCTATTGAGCTCTTGTTGGTTAACCTCTTCAACTTGTTGTCGATTACTTCTACTTCAAATTTTCCCGGTCAAACACTTCGACCTTCGACTTTCACTTCTAGTCAATCCACCTTGTCTTGACTTTCACTACAAAGAATATAGCAACCCAACATCTTGTAACTTCAAATTTGAATCGCCCACCTAGAATAATCACATATATGTGATTGTGATTGTACTAGAGAGATAGAAGAGGAAGAAGAGGCAATGACTAAGAGGTTGAAGAGGTGGCGATGGAACAAGCCAGAGGATAGATGGCAGGGGTTTTGGAAGACTATCCGGTAACAAGGACAATGATGATGATAGGTGGTAGATATTAATAGGTTGTTGATAGACAATAAAAAAAATGAGTCTCCCCATCCTAAAAAACTGCATTTGGAAAAATATTTTATTTATTTATTCTTTGTTTACCAATTTTCTTTATTTATATATAATATATGATTTGTACATATTGAGCAAGAGATATACCATTGATGCAAAGTAAATGCACCTTATTGGAGGACTGTAATGACAATGATTTTTATATTAAAGAGGAGAAATATTTTTTTGTAGCAAATCTATGCTATATGCTATATGTTATATGTTATATGTTTTCACTTCTAGGTTTTCACACATATGCTATATGTTGCTATTATATACATTTGGTTTACGTTGTTGTATTTAGTTGACAAACTTTTTGACAACAAAAAAATCGAATGTCAGAAAATGGAAAATCTTATGGAAAATCATTAATGAATCATCGATAACAACATTATATTACGATGTTGGTTGTAAAGGTATTCAGGGTCTTCTAGAATTATTTTGTGAATGATTGCTCTAATTTATTTATTATTTCCAAGGAAAATCTCAGAGAGAAATTCAAGGGATGCTTCCCCATGTTTGTGGACGACATCCCTAGTAAACTCATCGACATGTTGGATATGTTTTGTATTCTTTGCAGGTACACCGAGTCTCATGCCAATGCAAGGGGTTCTAGGGTGGTGTTTGACCAATGGTAGTCTAATCCCAGTTAAGGGATTATGGTTAAATCTAATTCAGGTTAATGGATCAAGGTTTTGGATGCTGTGGAATACCTAAATATTGTATTGTGAATAGAAAAGTTAATATAATGAAGAAGAGAGAGGTGTGGCTCTAATTTTTTTTTATTTTCCCCAATTAAACCTCTATGTGTATTGTTGTAATGTCCTAGTTTCAACCCTCTTGAATAATTTGTATGTAATTATGTTTAAATTATTTTCCATAGATATTTTTATTACTATGCTTTATTCACACCATGAGGTAGACATGCCATAGTGATTTGAATATGTGAAAATATTTTTATTTTGCAGTTAATAAAAGAACAAAGACAGACTGAGCATGAACACCTAAAGGGGATATGACACCACAAGAGGGGAAAGGTGAGGGGGTTTAATGGAATTCTACATGTGTACAATACTATGTCACTTTTTATACTCATCTTGTCATTAAGCTTCACTCTATTGATCCTAGTCTATAGTGTAAATTAGAGATAAGAGGAGTGGATGAATCCAACTCCTAAATCTAGGATATCACCTCCTACATTCTGGAAAATTTGTCCTACACAAAAATAAACTAGTTTGACTCTTACTTTCCATATTTTACTCATGCAAAGAAGAATAATTTGAATGGGAAAAGGGAGCTGATTTTTAAAGCAGAAAAATGAGAGGAAAATCGAGTTTTTGCTTGGAAAAAGAAGGCTACCATACTATGGGGTAATTAGAATAGATTTTTCTTCTATGATCCATATCGGAGACAATAGTGTGAATGAATCATCTTAAAAAAATATTGGCTCATGACAAGCCAATTCCTATGTTATCGCTCTATTCTCAATTAGTCTTCGCTCAACCCAGTCAGGCTCTCCTATTATAACATCAATTTCCATTTCCCTGAGTTCATATTCATGCATGCCTTGTCCTACCTTTTGAGCTATTTATCTTTTCCTTTTGGGACATGCAGGGATTGTGTGTGATTTTTCAATATCACCTTTAGAAGGGTCATCGTCCCTTCGGTTACCACAATTTCCAAAACGGGAATTCCTTTTTTCTTGAATGTTTCCCTCGGTCCTATTCTTTGTTGATGAGATTCTCTATGAAAAATTGGGTGAGTCAAGTTTAAGGTCACCACTCCTTATGGCTCATCCCTTTTTCTTGTATTGCTAATTTGTACTAACTAGGGTATCAATATCATCATGAGTTTTTTCAAGAATGGATTTTGAAGGGTTTTGATTATCCCCTCCTTTTAATTGAGTAGATTTGATAAATCATGAACCATATCTTATTGCAAACATGTGTGCCATGTAAAATTAATTAGGGTCGAAACCCTGTATCTTAGGAATTTCCCTCAACTTAAAGTTATCAAAATGAACAATGAATTCATCCAAATGAGAGATATGTTTAACAATAATCTCTCCAATTCTCCAAGGTAGTGGAATGAATTGCTTCTTCCTCTTGTCACTGAAGAAATGTCTCCAAAAATTGTATTGATTGCAAACTTCAATGGTAAAAATTTTGTTGGAGACATAGAAAGGTAACATAAAAGGTTTTCCCTAAAAAACGTAGAGTCTAATGTAACTGAAATCATCAAGAGTTTCAAAAAATCCTTTCCTTGATGAAAGGCAATTACTTCTATTGATAATCTAGATGTGGTTGGGCCATGAACTAACTTCTTAAAGGAAAATAGAAAGACATTATGTACTTCATAGAAATGGTATGGAGTTTTGTGCTTCCAAAGTGAAGGATACCAGAATTGAACTGGATCGTTGTTGAAATCTATGTTTCTTGTTCGAGGAAATTCCTCAAATATGTGACAGTAGGCAATTGCAAAAATTAAATAAGAACTCATAAATAATTTTTTGGTCTTTCGAAAGTTTCCTAGATAAATAGGGCATCCCCATTAACTAAGTGGTGAAGAACATACAACACGTATTTCAGGATCATCATAGTCACAGACTCTTGTCCGGTGATTCTGGCAAATAACCATGCAAACTCTTTCTATGGGTATTTAACATAGAAGTTGGGTTGAGTTTCCAAAGTATACCAACGACTCTATGAGAAAGTTGTCCAAGATATTTGTTCCTCCATGGTTGGCCTTTAAGAAAGATTCTACTTTAGAGCTTTTGAATGTCATGGTAGGCTCTGGTAGCCTAAGCATTCTTTTGAAAACTATAAGTGCCAAAGAAACATGTTTTCTTCATTGCAATTGGATTATTCTATTCTCGTTGTTGAACTTATCTGTGCACCAATGAACTACTTCTTTAAAATTTGACATTGATCCAGGAGGATCTAAGGAACGATCATGGAGGTCCAAGAGGATCCAAAAGACTCACAAAGGTACCAGGGAATCCATAAATGATAAAAATTTGAATGTCTCAAATCGTCCAAAAATGACATTGTTGCGTAGAGCTCATCATCATCTTTCCAACGACACAAACGACAAGTCAAATGAAGTTCAAATGCATAAGTTATGGGCAATCAAATTTCAAGTCAACCAGGTCAAAGTCAAAAGTCAAAGGGGTAAAAAGGATACATGTCATGTTCATACAGTGACACATGGCACGATCGTGTAGGTGATGTGGACACACCCCAAGGTGCCACGTGGGTTGATCATTCAGGTGACTGGAAAACTGATTTGTACCTCCAAGTGGATGAATGGTTCATTGACAAGTGGCATTGGATAGCCAATAAGAGGTTGCCACATGGAAACACCTTATTGGCCATATTGGTTAATGTATTGTAAAATTTTTGGAGTCAACATGGTTCGACCCCATGACCTCCATAGCCACCAAAGTATTAACATAGCCACATTACCAACACGTCACCACATATGACTTAACATATGTATTGCATATACAATATTTAAGTTTATGTTAAGTCTTACTTTGGGGGCAAAGGGGTCGAGAACTAGCCTCGGCCTCTGGTTCTTATATATTACCACACGACCATACTACAAAGCGTGGAGGGGGCTCAATGAATATTCCATACGGGAGCTATTTTTATAACATAAACTATATATATAATAGTATATAGTTTAAAAACTATATACTATATATAGTATACCTTGTAACAAACAACCAATGCGTCAATGAATATGCCATGCAGAGAATTGAACCCCAAACCTCCTATAATAGATGATGGTTTTAAACATCACACCAATGCCCCCACATTTAGTGGTTTTTTTGCTAAGTTTAGTAAATAAGTTGCAGCTAATTCGAGAGGAGGTTTTGGAGGCCACCCTATATATTGGGCACAAATTCCAATGCAAGGACACACATCCCTATGCACACATTCCTAGGTGTGAACACGGTCTGATATTACACAAATATAGAGGAAAGGAAATGGCATGGATCCTGAGACTGTACGGATGGTATGCAAGTACATGTAAGTACAATCCTAGTTGGCGTTGCATCGTAAAGCATGCCAAATGGTACCTTGATGAAATTTCAAGTGTTTTATATCAATTTTGCATGATTTTTAGCAAGGATCATGAATATGAGGTATATTTATTGATTTTAGGCCATTTAAAAAAAATTTACTCAATTTGTCATTAATGGGAATTTAATGCATTATTTTGCGTGCCAAAGAGCATAAAATTGAGCTAGTTTGGAAATTGGTAAACTTTATAGTCAAAAGTTTCAAAATTTCACAAGGATTTCAATGGTGTAGTTATTTTCTTGTTTTGAGTAATGGAATTTAAGATCATCCATTAAATTGGCATATGTGAGTCATTTTACATGTGTTTTTGATACTTGAGATGGAGAAGGTAGTTTTCATTGGATTGAATGGAACTTAAAGATGAAACAAAAGTATGTAATTTGAGTTCTTTTATTTTATGTTGTGTCATGTCACTATCATTAAGCAAGATAATCTTCAGTTTATGAGTTTTTGGATAAAAAACACATCATCATAATTCTGCAAACCACCCCAATACGATCAATAAATTATTCTGGATAAAGTTAGATACTGCATATATATATATATATATATATATATATATATATATGAAGCAATAAGTAGTGTCTAAGGATTTTCAGATCAGACACTTCAAGGATACACCCGACCAATGCAATCTCAGAGGTCCAAACTTTGTTTGAACTCTTTTCTTCAAGTGAAAGTGTTGAGTACCATTTGAATGCGTTAGATCATTGGATTGACCAATCATCTCGTCCAAGTGTATTAACAATGTCTCCATAATAGAATTATTTTTTCTTACTTGACATATTCGACTGAGATTAACTTGAATGAATATGTGTCATTACTTTCCAAGCAAGACTTTACAACAATGATTTAATTTCTTACTAAATTCTCAAAGTATTTCCTTAATATCACATGTTGTGGCACTTAGTTCAAAATTGTTAATTGCATGATTTGATTTGAATTTAATCCAAGGATTTTACGAGAATCACTTTATTTAATAACTGAATTAATCCACAATGTGTTCCAACTAGTGTGGTAGTGGGATCATAAATTCTCTTGGGGAATGTGACCACGTACTGGGATAGATAAAAAGTGGTTAATATGGATGTGTAAAGTGAGTGATGCGGGGTTAATTTTGATGAATGCGGGTTTGCAGGTTGCGGGATACGGGAGATGGAAAGGGGAGGAAAAGGGGAATCCTTGCATTCACAATCGAAAAATAAGCTAAGTATCATAATAGTGCATTTTGTGTGTTGTGGAAGTATGCAGGTCATTTTGGAGTGGGAGAAAGTGTGGGATGCAAGTTTTCAGGGTGCATAACATTTAAGACTTTAGTTACCCCCGCAATGGTAGTCCCACAATCGTAAAAATGGATAAGTATAAGAAGTGAAGAATGGGTGTTATGGAAAAATGACTTGGCAATGTGGACTTGTAGACTTGCGGTACTATGTACTTGTGATTTCTATAGGTTGTGCTCCCACATATGCAAGTTTATAAAAACGACTAAGTGTAGAATATACAAGATAGTGAATATGACCAAAATACTTCAGCTGTGATCAATGAATGTTGATCAACAATTATGCAAGTCAAAGTCCATAGAAGAAGGGGAAGTAGCAATAAAATTAGTTTGTCCACCGACCATTTCTATTGTTGGTTGGTATGTAGACAATGGTGAATCTAGGAACATGACCTTTAAACATAATATCTTCAACAAGTTTAAAGAGAAATAGGGATGCATGTAAGTAGAGTTAGGAGATGATGTGGCTTATCTAGTGATTGGAATAGGGACCATCTCTTTCTGAATGTCCTCAAGTTATGTTTGTAATTTGACTAAAAATATGATTTTTCCTCCTTTGATGAAAAATATTTTTTTAGATTCAACTATCACATATAGGAACTATGTAATTGAATTTGATGATCAATAGTGCACCATTAGAGATTGTAGCAAAGACCGTTTTAAGGTTTTAGGTAGAGGTGTGCGAGGAGGCCTCTACAAAATCCTTATTGATCATATGAAGAATGAAGAGATAGTGCATCCTAGTGACGATTTGAGTGAGATGTCACATAATCACTTTGGGAACTTATACTATGGAACCCTTCCTCTCCTGAAGGATACAATATAGTTGCTCATATATTTCAATATTTAGAAGACTAGAGTGTGCAAGGGATGTGCACTCATGAAACATTAAAATATGCTTTTCCATGCAACAAATAGATATCAAGAGAGATTCTTGACTTAATTCATTCATATTTATGTGGACCTATGTCCTCTTCCTCATTAATATGTAATCTTTATTATGTTTCCTTTATTGATGTTTCATCACATAAAACATAGATTTTTTTGAAGACTAACGATCGATGAAGTGTTTAGAAATTTTACATAGTTAAAGGCCTTGGTTGAGAATTACATGGGCAACAAGATCAAAGTGTTGATATTTGACAATGGAGGAGAGTACACCTCCAAAGAGTTTGATTCATATTGCACAAATTCATAAATCAAGCGGGTGTTGGTAGTGTCGTACAACCCACAAGAGAATAATGTTGTAGAGAGAAATAAATGGTGCATTATCAGCATTGCAAAGGCCATGATTCATGATATGGAACTTCCCATGTGTATTTGGGAAATATCATGAAATATTGCAATCTACATTATGAAGATATGTCTTCTTATGTTTTGAATGACAAGACACAAGAGGAAGATTTTACTTGTGAAAACCCTGAGGTATCATATTTCCATATATTTTTTGGTCCTATTTATATTCATGTTCCTGAAAAGAAGAAAACTAAGTTGGAATCCTCATCAAGGGTATTTTTGTTGGTTACATTGAGACTTCCAAGGCTTACTAGATCTATGTTCTGCCACAATGGAATACAATGTTTAGTAGAAATGTGAAGATTGTGGAGGATGGATGGTTCTCCAAGTCCTAGGAACCTTTTATCAAGACTAAAGGAGGAAAAATCATTGTACAACTTGTTTATTTGAAAGACTAGGAGATATTATACTTAGATAAACTTCATTCTAGGAAAGGAAATGTGACCTCTAAACCTACCAATATAGTTAGAAACCAAAGATGGATTACAAAAACATTACATGATGCACACGAGCATATAGAAGTGCTAAAGACTTCTTTTTAGGTGAGTCATCCCCCTAAAACATTTCCTACTTATGTTTCAGTAATTCCTTCCATTATTGAGACAAATCCTTCTAGCTTTGAGGAGGTAGATTAGAGAAAGCACCGAGGGATGCCATAACAAAGGAGTTCAACTCCATAATAAAAAATGTTGTGTGGGAGATTGTTACAAGACCTATATGGAAATCAATGATTTATTCTCGATGGTTGTACAAGGTAGATCATGCAGTTAATGGAATCATAAATATGTGTAAGGTTAGATTTGTAGCTGGAGAGTTCTCTAAAAAAGAGGGATTTGATTATGAATTTTCTCATATGTTAGGTATACTTATATCCATATCATTATGTCTATTGCATACTATTTTGGTTAGCCTCTTTATCAGATGGATGTAAATGCTACTTTTTTGAATGGAGTGATTGAAGAGGAAGTATATATAAATCGACAGAGAGGATTTGAGGTGCAGGGGTGTGACACCCAGTTGTGCATATTGAAGTATTCTCTTTATGGTTTGAATCATGCATCACGAGCTTGGTACTCTATGATAGATACATACTTATTAAAATTTGGATTCTCCTAGTCTTGTGTAGATTATATTTTTATTATTTTAATGATGGGGTTGGTATTCTTATCTTTGTGTTTTCTATAGATGATTTGACTCTTACAATGATATTTGAGAAGCTCATTGTGTGGTGAAGTAAAATATTATCGAAAATATTTGATATTAAGGACATTAGTCTTTTGTATTATTTTTTTGGTCTGGAGATATGGCAAGGTGTAGGTGAATTCTTCCTTAGGCAAGGGAAGTATACCATTGATGTTTTACTGAGATTTCAAATGTTTGGATGTAAACCATTAGATACACCTATGGTACAACATATTGAGTTAACTTATGTTGAAGACACTGATTTGGTTGATCATACTTTTTATAGGCAATTGATTAGGTTCTATATATACTTGGAAAATATGAGGCCAGCCATTTTCTATGTAGTGAATGCATTGAGCCAATATATTGTTGAGTCTTTCCAGTCTCATAAAAAATATGGTAAGCATGTGCTTATATATTTGAAGGGAAAAATCCATTATGGCATGAAGCATTATAGAGATGGTGAGTTGCTACATGTATTTATAGATTAAGATTGAGTTGGATGGTACTCAAAAGAGTACTTATGGATATTGTTTCAACTTGGGATCAAGGATAATTTCATGGTTCAACATGAAGTAGGTGACAATGCACTTATTTTAGTGAAGCGAGGTATAGTAGAACCTCATGTGTTGATTGAGAGGTCATCTGGACTCACAAGGTGTTTGTTGAGTTGACTAATCAATTATTGAATCCCACTATTGTTTTTTATGACAATCGGGGTTGCATTAGGAACACTAAGAATCCATTATTTCATGATCACTCTAATCACATTTATATCTATTACCATTTCTTAAGAGACCA
>ML814058.1:28179-48048 GCA_009831015.1 Picea engelmannii | reverse complement strand
ATATATATATATATATATATATATATATATATATATATATATATATATATATATATATATATATATATATATATGAAGCAATAAGTAGTGTCTAAGGATTTTCAGATCATACACTTCAAGGATACACCCGACCAATGCAATCTTAGAGGTCCAAACTTTGTTTGAACTCTTTTCTTCAAGTGAAAGTGTTGAGTACCATTTGAATGCGTTAGATCATTGGATTGAACAATCATCTCGTCCAAGTGTATTAACAATGTCTCCATAATAGAATTATTTTTTCTTACTTGACATATTCGACTGAGACTAACTTGAATGAATATGTGTCATTACTTTCCAAGCAAGACTTTACAACAATGATTTAATTTCTTACTAAATTCTCAAAGTATTTCCTTAATATCACATGTTGTGGCACTTAGTTCAAAATTGTTAATTACATGATTTGATTTGAATTTAATCCAAGGATTTTATGAGAATCACTTTATTTAATAACTGAATTAATCCACATTGTGTTCCAACTAGTGTGGTAGTGGGATCATAAATTCTCTTGGGGAATGTGACCACGTACTGGGATAGATAAAAAGTGGTTAATATGGATGTGTAAAGTGAGTGATGCGGGGTGAATTTTGATGAATGCGGGTTTGCAGGTTGCGGGATACGGGAGATGGAAAGGGGAGGAAAAGGGGAATTCTTGCATTCGCAATCGAAAAATAAGCTAAGTATCATAATAGTGCATTTTGTGTGTTGTGGAAGTATGCAGGTCATTTTGGAGTGGGAGAAAGTGTGGGATGCAAGTTTTCAGGGTGCATACCATTTAAGACTTTAGTTACCCCCACAATGGTAGTCCCACAATTGTAAAAATGGATAAGTATAAGAAGTGAAGAATGGGTGTTATGGAAAAATGACTTGGCAATGTGGACTTGTAGACTTGCGGTACTATGTACTTGTGATTTCTATAGGTTGTGCTCCCACATATGCAAGTTTATAAAAACGACTGAGTGTAGAATATACAAGATAGTGAATATGACCAAAAGACATCAGTTGTGATCAATGAATGTTGATCAACAATTATGCAAGTCAAAGTCCATAGAAGAAGGGGAAGTAGCAATAAAATTACTTTGTCCACCGACCATTTCTATTGTTGGTTGGTATGAGACAATGGTGAATCTAGGAACATGACCTTTAAACATAATATCTTCAACAAGTTTAAAAAGAAATAGGGATGCATGTAAGTAGAGTTAGGAGATGATGCGGCTTATCTAGTGATTGGAATAGGGACCATCTCTTTCTGAATGTCCTCAAGTTATGTTTGTAATTTGACTAAAAATCTGATTTTTCCTCCTTTGATGAAAAATATTTTTTTAGATTCAACTATCACATATAGGAACTATGTAATTGAATTTGATGATCAATAGTGCACCATTAGAGATTGTAGCAAAGACCGTTTTAAGGTTTTAGGTAGAGGTGTGCAAGGAGGCCTCTACAAAATCCTTATTGATCATATGAAGAATGGAGAGATAGTGCATCCTAGTGACGATTTGAGTGAGATGTCACATAATCACTTTGGGAACTTATACTATGGAACCCTTCCTCTCCTAAAGGATACAATATAGTTGCTCATATATTTCAATATTTAGAAGACTAGAGTGTGCAAGGGATGTGCACTCATGAAACATTAAAATATGCTTTTCCATGCAACAAATAGATATCAAGAGAGATTCTTGACTTAATTCATTCATATTTATGTGGACCTATGTCCTCTTCCTCATTAATATGTAATCTTTATTATGTTTCCTTTATTGATGTTTCATCACATAAAACATAGATTTTTTTGAAGACTAACGATCGATGAAGTGTTTAGAAATTTTACATAGTTAAAGGCCTTGGTTGAGAATTACATGGGCAACAAGATCAAAGTGTTGATATTTGACAATGGAGGAGAGTACACCTCCAAAGAGTTTGATTCATATTGCACAAATTCATAAATCAAGCGGGTGTTGGTAGTGTCGTACAACCCACAAGAGAATAATGTTGTAGAGAGAAATAAATGGTGCATTATCAGCATTGCAAAGGCCATGATTCATGATATGGAACTTCCCATGTGTATTTGGGAAATATCATGAAATATTGCAATCTACATTATGAAGATATGTCTTCTTATGTTTTGAATGACAAGACACAAGAGGAAGATTTTACTTGTGAAAACCCTGAGGTATCATATTTCCATATATTTTTTGGTCCTATTTATATTCATGTTCCTGAAAAGAAGAAAACTAAGTTGGAATCCTCATCAAGGGTATTTTTGTTGGTTACATTGAGACTTCCAAGGCTTACTAGATCTATGTTCTGCCACAATGGAATACAATGTTTAGTAGAAATGTGAAGATTGTGGAGGATGGATGGTTCTCCAAGTCCTAGGAACCTTTTATCAAGACTAAAGGAGGAAAAATCATTGTACAACTTGTTTATTTGAAAGACTAGGAGATATTATACTTAGATAAACTTCATTCTAGGAAAGGAAATGTGACCTCTAAACCTACCAATATAGTTAGAAACCAAAGATGGATTACAAAAACATTACATGATGCACACGAGCATATAGAAGTGCTAAAGACTTCTTTTTAGGTGAGTCATCCCCCTAAAACATTTCCTACTTATGTTTCAGTAATTCCTTCCATTATTGAGACAAATCCTTCTAGCTTTGAGGAGGTAGATTAGAGAAAGCACCGAGGGATGCCATAACAAAGGAGTTCAACTCCATAATAAAAAATGTTGTGTGGGAGATTGTTACAAGACCTATATGGAAATCAATGATTTATTCTCGATGGTTGTACAAGGTAGATCATGCAGTTAATGGAATCATAAATATGTGTAAGGTTAGATTTGTAGCTGGAGAGTTCTCTAAAAAAGAGGGATTTGATTATGAATTTTCTCATATGTTAGGTATACTTATATCCATATCATTATGTCTATTGCATACTATTTTGGTTAGCCTCTTTATCAGATGGATGTAAATGCTACTTTTTTGAATGGAGTGATTGAAGAGGAAGTATATATAAATCGACAGAGAGGATTTGAGGTGCAGGGGTGTGACACCCAGTTGTGCATATTGAAGTATTCTCTTTATGGTTTGAATCATGCATCACGAGCTTGGTACTCTATGATAGATACATACTTATTAAAATTTGGATTCTCCTAGTCTTGTGTAGATTATATTTTTATTATTTTAATGATGGGGTTGGTATTCTTATCTTTGTGTTTTCTATAGATGATTTGACTCTTACAATGATATTTGAGAAGCTCATTGTGTGGTGAAGTAAAATATTATCGAAAATATTTGATATTAAGGACATTAGTCTTTTGTATTATTTTTTTGGTCTGGAGATATGGCAAGGTGTAGGTGAATTCTTCCTTAGGCAAGGGAAGTATACCATTGATGTTTTACTGAGATTTCAAATGTTTGGATGTAAACCATTAGATACACCTATGGTACAACATATTGAGTTAACTTATGTTGAAGACACTGATTTGGTTGATCATACTTTTTATAGGCAATTGATTAGGTTCTATATATACTTGGAAAATATGAGGCCAGCCATTTTCTATGTAGTGAATGCATTGAGCCAATATATTGTTGAGTCTTTCCAGTCTCATAAAAAATATGGTAAGCATGTGCTTATATATTTGAAGGGAAAAATCCATTATGGCATGAAGCATTATAGAGATGGTGAGTTGCTACATGTATTTATAGATTAAGATTGAGTTGGATGGTACTCAAAAGAGTACTTATGGATATTGTTTCAACTTGGGATCAAGGATAATTTCATGGTTCAACATGAAGTAGGTGACAATGCACTTATTTTAGTGAAGCGAGGTATAGTAGAACCTCATGTGTTGATTGAGAGGTCATCTGGACTCACAAGGTGTTTGTTGAGTTGACTAATCAATTATTGAATCCCACTATTGTTTTTTATGACAATCGGGGTTGCATTAGGAACACTAAGAATCCATTATTTCATGATCACTCTAATCACATTTATATCTATTACCATTTCTTAAGAGACCAGGTTAAGAAGGGATCTATAGTGTTGGACTAAATTTATATATATTTTCAAGTGGATGATATTTTGAAGAAGTCCTTAGCTACAAGGAAGTTTGATATGTTGGAGGAGAAACTTCAATTGTTGGAGAACACCTTCCTTCCAAAGATGGAGTGTTAGTTTAACTAGTTTATCTGATTTGTTATCATTTCAACCTTATTGAGTTGAGAAATAGAAGAGATTGAAGGAATAAAGAGAGGGCACATTTGTGAATGAGACATTCATGAGGAGGTGTGTTTTCCTTACATGCATTATCTGTTATTTTTAAACTCCATGAATTACTTCCTAGGCGGGGTGTAGTTCCCTATGTTGAGATTTTAATGCCTAGGAGTTACCTTTAAGATTCCGGGTTCATTACTCCATGAGTGGGGTTCTTTTACAATTAGAATTTAAGTAAGGAGTGGTGGAATTCATGATAGGGGTTAAAATGATTCATTAAGGGGAATACTCCTTGGATGTACTATTAGTATACCAATGTTTGTAATTCCTTCCTCCTATTTTATAAACAGAGGAGGGGTGCATTAGCTTAGTAGTGCGAGAGTTGGTGTGTGATTTATCTTTCAATTGTGTGTAGATATTGAGTGTGATGCCAAGCTACTATAACACTTTGTTTTCTGAGTAAAGAGAGTTCACATGTTTGTTATTGGAGACCATGCTTGATATCCTAATTTCTAGATTGTAGATTCATGTAGACTAGGGAAAATTTTAGGGGATAAATTTCACCCATGGGCTAATTTTCCATGTTTTTTTTCCAAAAACAAGATTCAACAATTTCAATTTTTTTGTAAAATGATTCATCCAAATTCTATAGGATACAAATATTTGAATCTAAAAATCACCCAATCTTTCTAGAAACTATATAAAATCCTTAGAGATTCAAATATTTAAAAAAAAAAATTGCCAAACATTTTGTGGTTGGAATTTTAAGAATTAGTAAGATTCGTCAAGGTTTCTACACTTTGAAGAATATGGATCCTTAAAATTATCCCTAAATTGTAGACTAGGTCCAATCTATTGTACATGATATTGTGTTTGCATTCTTGAATTTATATGCTTAAAATGATGTTAGTACAAATCTAAAGTTTTGATAGGCGGATACTAAACTTCAATATTGTTGTTAGGATTTTTTTAATTCTTTGAGTGAAGACTTGTGTGTCATGTTAATAGGATTGTGGTGATTATCCTACTATGTATGAGTTTGTCAATTCATTAAATTTTCGTTGTTGTAGAGTGTGTGGTTAATTCATTGTTGTGTGTCAAATTCAATTGTTGTTGTATGCATGTCACTTTGCTATGTATTCAGATCCATAGACCTTAGGGTTTGCACCATTTGACCATCTATATTCATCCATATCCATGTTGCAAAATAAACTATCTCTCCATCTTCTATGTTCCAAATATTTCTATAATTATATTGAACATCGTCAAGTCTCACCCCATCACCAACAAAAATAGGTTATTCACAAGAACAATTCTTAACCTCTTTCAAGAGAAGAATCTATTTTCAAATCGAAATTATTTTCAATTCAATCATTAGTTTGATTAACATTGTGTTATCGTAAATTTCCCCTTGCGGATAGGTGAAACCCCCCTTGGCTCAAGTCCTTTTTTTTATTTAATACAAAAGGAAAACAAATGGTAACTACTTTCCCTTTATATCTATTTCAACTATCAGAGTAAGAGGAAACATATATATGACTCACCTTTTCACGATGGTTTTCCTCGTTGTTCCAGCCTTTGACCTTGTTGACCAAGCTTCTAGGAACAATATAGGACCTACAATGAACAAAGAGGAATCTCCTTTCTTATACTATATATTGTTAGGTGACAATAAATCTATCTATGATGAATTTAACAATAATAGACATGCATGTAACACGTGACACAAAACATGAAGGGAATAAGCCAAGTTATGTATTAATATAAATCCAAAGTGAAGCAATTACAATCCAACATTTACGTTTCAACAACTTCTCCAATATCTCCTATACATCCCTCTCATGAATGTCTCAAGATTAGAATAATGATGCTCTCATTGATTCTCCTTCCTTTTCACCTTGGAATGCACTTAGTATATAGGAGTTTGGAGGCTTAACCATCATGAATAGTTTTAGGAAATAGTTGAGGATTTTGCTCCATAAGTTGAGATTTAGCTTATCTCATGGATATTGAGTCTTTGACTTCATATTCTTGTAACTAACCCTTAGAATAAGGTGGGATAGACATAACTCCCTCTAACCACTTCAATGCTCCCTCAACACTGAGCACAAAGCGTTGACAATGCTCCCTATACATGGGAAAAGGAGCATTGAAAAGAGTTCAATGCTCCCTATACATGGGCAGCAGAGCGTTGACCTTCAAAAATGGTCAAAATTCCAAGGAAAAAGGAATTGTTTTGACCTTCTCATGATGAGTTTTTCTCCTCCACAATGACTAGGGATTATGAAAAATGTTCTTCCATGGTGTCAAAGTTGCGACACTTAATAAAGTGCATGAGACAGTTAGTAAGGTGCATACGATGCTGGATAAAGTGTATGCGACACTTAGTAAGGTGCATACAACACTAAATAAAGTGCATGCGACACTTAGTAAGGTGCATACAACACTTGATAAAGTGCATGCGACACTTAGTAAGGTGCATGTGGAACTTAAGAAACTAATGGTCGAAACACTTTATGATGCAGACCGCCCCTTTCTCCCGTCGGGGATGCTGACCTCCTGGTCAAGGATCGATTAAGAAACTGAGTCAGATCGATTCTTTGGGTCTCTGCTAGACCCCAAAATCTTTTACACAGGTCCTCTTTTCTGTGGTGCAGGTCATATGAGACTTGCGGGCCCTCTCCTGAGTGTTGTTCAAACCTCCATGCCAAACAAGCGCTAGCTCTTCCCTAGATAATCCCCTTCCTTCACATGACCATGGTTGTGACCACTCGCCTAACAAAAAGGTGTTTCACGACTTCGCGTGTCAGATGTTTGCATATGAGCCAACCCTGATTCTCTGACTTCTGAAATCCTGACGTGGGGCCTAGCCCATGCTAGCTCCTCCCTTAACCTTCGACAATGTGACCCCTCACTATGACCTGGGGCCAACCTCTCAAGCACTTCACGGTTTCACGTTTCGCGTCTCCGAAATATTTGTTTGCTCGTCCTAATGATTTCCAAAATCTGAAATCTAGGTCCCACTCACGTCAGATCAATGGTCCACAACCCATGTGAGTCGACGATCCTGCTTTATCCTTCACATTTCGGGTAGTTGGTGTTAGAATATGATGGATGTGATCATTTTATCATTGACAATATTACTATTGTCACCCAACCATAGGCTGAAGCCACCCTCCGAGCACCTTAACCTTGACAGAGAATCACTCTGGAAGAGAACCCTAGGCTAGATATCCAAACAAACGGTAGCACACCTTTCCACAAGGATAGCGCACCAAAAAAGAGCTGATCAGATAGTCCAAACCATAAATAAGAGATAGTCCAAGGCAAAACCGAAATCTGCTAGCTGCAGTAGCTACAATGACAGCGCTCCTCCAAACTTGTGCACAAACTGGGCAACTGCAGTGTGCACAAATGATGCTCTGCAATTCTGAGAATGCCTGCCATAATGAAGATTGGCCTCCTATATTTATACTAATTCCGTCTAACTTCCTAGGCTAACTTCTCATTTTGGGTGTCTATTTACTTAGTATATAATATTTCTTCTGGTCGACTTCTTCTCTTGTAGGCTAATAACCTAATACCAATTATCCTCTTGAGCCGAATTGTCTTCTAGGGTTATTATCCAACTCATTAGGGTTTCTTCTTGCTTCCTGGAATATTCTATTCTCATCAGGTTTACATGTGGAGGTAAATACCTCCCGCAACTACCATAATATTAACACTCCCTCCTAGCTAGGGAGGTATTACATGTAATGGTCTTGAGCACAAACATACCATTCACCCGACGACATCAACATAGTTGTATAGACTATCTCATGATTAGATCATGAGCACCATCATTACCATCAATTTCATCAGCTGCATCATCTCTCAAAAATGACCGTTCAATCTGGACCATTTTCTGAACTGGAAAATGCATATCCGTCAGAAATCTCAAGCCACTTTCTGAATCTGGAAAGAAACTACTCAACATGACTGTCCATCAATCAATAACACATCAATGCTCCCTCCCAACCTAGGAGTCATCTCTTCCTTTTTCAATAAGGAAGTCATCTCCATGAGCTCCAACTTGAGTACGCAAACTCTTTCATCTTGGACAGAAGCTTTACCAAATGTTTGCTTATCTACTCATATGTGGAGATATATATTGGAGAACCACTTTCTCCTTTTTGAACTTCATCATGGAGAATGTAATGCTTGATCTCAAATGTACTTTGGTTTTTATGGAACATTGGTTTTCTCTGAAGACTTCATATAACTCTGATCAATAAAGTATATCATTGTTGGATTCCTCTTTGGTTCCTGCTAGCTCACAACATCGTCGCAAGAGTCAAACTGGAACATATCCATGTGGCACTTCTTCTGTCATCATGAGATCTTTGTCATGGATTGGCAATCCATCATCCCGATCTTCTGAGTAATCATTCTGATACAATATTTTTGTTATAGAAAATCTTCACCACGGTTCTGCTGTGCATTGGAGGTTTTCCACCTAGTTGTCTTCTTCCATCTACATACAAGGGTCTCTTTCTGGTATACCTCAAACCCTTGAGGTTTCTCTTCATACGCTCTTTGTTCAATTGCTCTGGAGAACATTCTTTTCATTCATATGATGTAGAGCTCCAACCCATGGATATCACAGATGATATAATGACCCATGTAGAGGTATGTCTGGTTTATTGGAACAAGTAATCATCATAGTCTTATCCCTCCATATGGGAGAACCTTTAGTTATAGATCTTGCAATTCTTGCATTCATATACACTATTCTTCATCAAAACTTTCAGTTCCTTTGCTTGATTTCTTTTAGTGAGTTCATATCAGGCTGGTAATCTTGTGATTCTCGATACAATGACTGGTTGTTCTGGATTTTCTTTCTTTCTTGGAATGTTCATGTTCGTCCTCATGTTTTTCTTTAGCTCTTGGGTCCATGGAGTTTCTTATAGATTACATGCCCTAAAGATTCCACTTCTTCCTTTCATCATAGGATCACGGATGTGGATGGACAACTAGGGATACTTTCAAAGAAGACTTCTTCTAAGGTCGAACTGAACACGTACTGCCTTTCATGGCTGCTACCATGGATATATACTTAATCATATTCAATGGATCATAGGATTAGCTCCCTCCTAATCCTTGCTTCATGTATGAGTGCATGTTTTTATTTTGGAAATATACAATTATTTCTCTCCATCTAACAGAGTCCACGCTTTCGTCTGCATCCTTATTATCTTCTGCAAAGTGTCATAAGTCTTTCTCCAATTTCCTCTTGATTGCTGACTTCTTTCTGTCTTTGCTTCTTCTAAGTTTCTTCAATATTGATTCTGACGTTGGCTTATCTTGTAATAGCTTCCACATGATTTGTTTGATGTATTTCATTCTTTCATGTGTATTATCTGACTTGTATAATGATAGCAATCCTTATCTTGTTGTTCTTCCATAGGTATAGTTCTTCTTGGAACATATTATCTTCTAAGAGATAGATATGCAAGATATGTACAGAGACTATGCAAACAAGATATGTACAAGAACTAAGAAGAGTATTGTTACCTTGTCTTAGAAGAAGAAATTTGTTTTATCTTGCTTGGTCGTCTTTGTAGGTTCCTTTTCTTCGGAAACTAATGCTTTGTGTGTCCCCTTCCTTTTCTTTAGCTCGGGACAATGATTCTTGTAGTGACCATACTTTCGACAGTTGAAGCATTGTATTTCTAACATGTCTTTCTCTTGATTTGGCTTCTTCCTTGAACCAAACTTCCTTTTTTTCCTGACATTCTTGGATCTTGTTGTGAAGGCTTGATCATTGTACTTTTTTGGGGGTTTCTCTTTTGCATTGATCCTTGATTCTTCCTGAGCATGGCAAGTCCAAAGTTCTTCAAATGCAAGATACTCCTTCCTTGTGTTCATGCTTGCGGAAAATGCATCCCATGTCTTGGGAAGACCATTGAGTACTATGTTTACCAATTCCTTCTTTGAAATGATCTCTTCAATAGCTTGTAGTTGATCTCTTAACTGGGAGATTCTCACAAAGTATGATGTTATGTTGTCATCATCATTCATCTTCATGTCACAGAGATCATTCTTTAGACTCACTACTTGTCCAATGTTTCTAATTGAGAAGAGGTTTGTTAGGGCATCATACATCTTCTTTGATGAGTCAAGATGGGAGATGTAGGGTATCAAGTGGTCTTTTATAGAGTCCACTATGATAGTCATGGCATTGATGTCATTGTCTTTGAACTTTTCCATAACTGCAACATTCTGCGATTCTTTCTCTTTTCCTTCTTCAAACTCTGGTTTCACGATCTTTCCTTTCACGATATCCAACACTTTATTCTTGGCAAGGATGAGGTCAATCCTTGTCTTCCATTCTCTGAAGTTAGAAGCTCCATATAACTTGTTTTCTAACTTCATGGAGTAGGTCATGGCTTCTTTGACTTGGTCAACCCTAGATTTAACCAAAAATTCAAACTTGACGTCTTGGCTTGCTGAGAGTACTAGGAGATGTGATAGGCTAGGGTGCACTGGTCTATCCAGAAATTAGGTCAATCCCTTCACTTAAGGTTCCTCAACGAGAGGATTAGGATTTCTGCAACTGCACCTGCTAGTAACCCTAGTGGCAGTGCTTTGGTGATTGCTCCTGCTAGAAACCCTAGCAACAGTTTTTCAATGAGCTTAATATCCTTATGGATATGCTTCCTTCCAGTGGTTAGACTAAATGAAGGATATGTGGGCCCATAACATGTTATAATATGATGTATGTGCTCATTTTACCATCGACTATATCACTATTTTCACCCAGCCATAAGCCGAAACCACCCTCCAAGCACCGTAACCTTGACAGAGAATCAGTACGGAAGAAAACTCTAGGTTAGATAGCCAAACAAAGGGTAGTGCACCTTTCCCCGAGGATAGCGCACCAAACAAGATTTGATCAGATAGTCCAAACCATAACCAAGAGATAGTCCAAGCCAAAACCGAAATCTGCTAGCTGCAACAACTGCAACGACAACTCTCTTCCAAACTTGCGCACAAACTGGGCAATTGCAGTGCACACAAGTGCTGCTCTGCAATTTTGAGAATGCCTGCCAAAATGAAGACTGACCTCCTGTATTTATACTAATTCTGGCTAACTACCTAGGCCGACTTCTCATTTTGGGTGTCTATTTACTTAGAATATAATATTTCTTCTGGCCAACTTCTTCTCTTGTAGGCTAATAACCTAATACCAATTATCCTCTTAAGACGACTTGTATTCTAGGGTTATTAGCCAACTCATTAGGGTTTCTTCTTGCTTCCCGAAATATTCTATTCTTGTCAGATTTACACGTGGAGGTAAATACCTCCTGCAACTACCATAATATTAACAGTTGGAAAAATGTGCACGTCCCTTCTTCTGATTCCCGATTCTGCAATTGCCTCGAATCGATGGTCTAGATCCCTCCGTGATCCAACGATTGTGATTAAATTGCGAACTTGGGTTTCACGAGTTTGCTTTCCCTGTGCACTTCCAAGAAGTTAAATTTCGTGCACTTACCTCTGGATCCAACGACTGTTGGTCCCCGTGCTCAGATCTAACGGTCCAGATCTGATCTCCCTCTATGTGTTCTTATGAGCATCTGGGCACAAGATTTGACGGCCATATATCTTCCTCTACAGCTGATCCGACAACAGTTGTCACTCCCCCTCTTGAGTTTCCAAATTCTTCTGACTTAGAAGATTTCTGGGTATTCAAAGGCTTCAAACTTTGTTCCTCCCACGAGTCTATTTCTTAGACCTCATCTGTACTTCTAGAAGGCGTTATCCCTTTTGAGATTTCTCGTCTTCTGCTCCTTCGACTCTTACGGAGTCCCTTCGACACTTAGCCGAATTCCGAATTTGTGCACTCCTTGCAGCAGATTCTTATGCAAGACTTGGTTCTTGCAGGTGACTGTGCATGCCTTGCAGCAGTCGCTTTGCACTCGTTGCAAAGGAAACGTTTCATGCTATCTCTTCTAAGCTTCGGAATCGAAACATATTATGTCAACACACTCCTTGTGTTCGATGTGCACACCTTTCACTCACTCAACAGAGGAGAAACAATTCTAACTTATATTGACATTCACAGTTTCATCCATTCATAACAAAATTCATTCATTTATGAAAATCCAATAATAGAGAATTGCAATCAGTAACAGTACTATGCATTTGGGTCAATTTTCCTCTGTCATATTCATTCAAAAGTAAATGGATACAAATAATATCAAAACAATAATTGGACATCATAATAAGTGGGATCAGATTCTTCCACAAGCAGAATTTGCATACAACGACTCACCAAACAGGAGCACTAGAAAGAGCTCATTCCAAATATTGTATGGAATGCAACCCAGGGGAGTATCTGAGTTGAGAGACTTAGAACATAGTGAGATCAGGAGCATTGGAGTAGAAGACTTTGTTGCAGAAATACAGAAACTCCATAGCAATATCGGAGGACAATTGTAGAACTCTAGCCAAGAATACAAGTGCAGAGTTGATCAACATCGCAGGGAGCTTCAATTTGAAGTAGGAGATCAGGTTCTAGCACATCTCAAAAAGGAAAGGTTCCCTAGGGGAACATATAACAAATTAAAAATGAAGAAGATAGCACCATGTAAGATCTTAAGGAAATTTGATGCAAATGCCTATGAGATTGAGTTGCTAGATGATGTGGGCATATCACCCATATTCAATGTTTCAGACCTGTATCCTTACAGGAAAGATGACACAGAAGAAGCATAAAATCAAGAGAAGGTTCAGTGGGAGAAACAAATGCCTATAGCAGAAAAACCATAGATGGAGAAGATCGTTGATCAGAGAATTGGCAAGAAGACCATGAGGAAAACCTATTTTGAATATCTGGTCAAGTTGAAAGGGCACTCAATAGAAGATGCCAATTGGGAAAATGAAGTTGATATCCAGAAGCATGGAAAGTCGGTGCATGAGCTCATGGACAGGATTCCATGATTTTTTTTTCCAGGGGGAGTATGATGCAGGAGCGTCATCAACGAGCACGCGTGGCAGGAAAACTCAGTGCCTGGGAATCATTTTGGAATCTCAAATGTTGGGAGTTACGGTGAATCTTTTAGAGCTGGTTGGAAAAATAGAAGAAGATCAAACGCTTGGGAATAGAATGATCATGAGAGATCACGGAGTTTCACTTCGAGTCTTGAATGTAACTAAACTTAAGTAGCAGTTAGGTTTTTGTTTTGGAGGTAGATGAGTAGTCGTGGGGAAACCTAAGGACCCCCATAGTTAAATAAAGGTTTTGTACGACCAAATGAGGTTGTTGCGAGTTAGTAGGAATTTTCTGAGTTTTAAGTTATTGTTTTGATATTAGTTGTAGCCATTTACTTTTGAATGAATATGACAGAGGAGAATTGACCCAAATGCATAGTACTGTTACTGCTTGCAATTCTTTGTTATTGTGTTTTCATAAATGAATGAATTTTGTTATGAATGGATGAAACTGTGAATGTCAATATAAGTTTCAATTGTTTCTCTTTTGTTGAGTGAGTGCAAGGTCTACACACCAAACGCAAGGAGTGTGTTGACAAAATTTGTTTCAATTCTGAAGATTAGAAGAGATAGCACAAAATTTTCCCTTTACAAGGAGTGTAAAGCCACTACTGCAAGGCGTGCACAGTCACCCACAAGAACCAAGTCTTGCATAAGAATCTGCTGCAAGGAGTGCACAGATCCATAATTTGGCTAGGTGTCGAAGGGACTCCGTAAGAGTCATAGGAGAAGAAGATGAGAAAGCTCAGAAGGGATAACGCCTTCCAGAAGCACAGACGAGGTCTAAGAAACAAACTCGTGGGAGGAACAAAGGTCGAAGTTTTTGAATACCTAGAAATATTCTAAGTCAGAAGAATTCGTAAATTCAAGAGGGGGAGTGACAGTTGTCATCGGATTAGTTGCAGAGGAAGAGATTTGGTCGTCAAATCTCGTGCCCAGATGCTCAGAAGAACGTGCAAAGGGAGATCAGATCTGGACTGTTAGATCTGAGCTCGGGGACCAACAGTCGTTGGATCCAGAGGTAAGTGCATGAACTTTAACTTCTTGGAAGTGCACAGGGCAAGCAAACTCACGAAACCCAAGTTTGTGATTTAATCGCAACTGTTGGATAACAGAGAGATCTAGATCATCGATTTGAGGCAATCACAGAATCGAGAATCGGGAGAAGGGAGGTGCGCAGTCTTCCAACTACCCAAAATGTGAAATCCCGAAACACGAAGGAGAAAGAAGGACCGTCGGATCACATGGGTTGTGGACCATTGATCTAACATGAGTGGTACCCAGATTTCGGATTTTGGAAATCAGGAGGACGAGCAAAAAAATTCTTCCGAAGATGCAAAACACGAAACCGCGAAGTGCTTGAGAGGTTGGCTCCAATTCATAGAGAGGGGTCACATCGTCGAAGGTTAAGGGAGGAGCTAGCACATGCTAAGTCCCACGTCGGGATTTTGGAAGTCGTAGAGTCGGGGTTGGCTCATATGCAAACACCTGACACGTGAAGTCATGATGCGCATTTATGTTAGGCGAGTGGTCACGTGAAGGAAGGGGTTTAGCCAGGGAAGAGCTAGCGCCCATTTGGCATGGAGGTTTGAACAACGCTTAGGAGAGGGCCCGTGGGTCTCATACGACCTGGGCCACGAAAAAGAGGACCTATGTAAAATATTTTGGGGTCTAGCAGAGACCCAAAGAGTCGATCTGACTCAGTTTCTTGATTTATCCTTGACCAGGAGGTCAACAGCCCCGACGGTAAAAAGGGGGGGTCTGCATCACTTTACAAAAATATTAATGCAAGGGAACTGGAGTAGGAGAGCCTGGCGGAAGTTGCAAACAAACATCAAATAGTATATGTGTATCATCTCTGAGGTAGACATACCTATTCTCAGAATAAACTGACTCAAAGCATGGTCGCAGTCCAATACATTGGAGATTCATGAAATTATTGACTAAGGATATGGCCACCAAAGATACAATGTGGATCCATACCTCCATGATATGATCTGATCATAGCCACGAAAGAATACAAAGTGGAGCTACAATATGACAAAAATATAGCCATGTACCAATACAAATTGGATCTATGTGACAATATACATATCAGTAAGATTGGAAACATGATGACCATACTGGAATCTTCCAAGTACTCAGACAATCTCCATCACAACCTGAGGTAGGCACATAACATAGGTGCATTCCTAGGATCTTTGTCATGATCTCAAAATGGTATGAATCTAGCCATGTGAATAGATGTCTTGATGTCAAACATTGCAGAAACCACTTGATTATCATTCATTTAATGTATATCATTAACAAGTGTGAGGGAAATCACTAATGATGACAATGACTCCCAAGGTACCCTATTACATTCCAACAAATGTGAAAAAATGAGTTGAATTCGAACATTTGTGGAATCATTCAATTAGAGGCCAATGATGTAAACCTACTGTCAAAGGTGAGGAGACCTGTCATTGAGGCATGCAGGTTTCAAGGTACTAATTGGTTTCTAAGTCTAATTCCTAGACAATGTGTTGATGTCGACATGAATAGACTTGTCGAAGGAGGGCCATGATGTTTTCCCTATCATCAACATGAATTTGACATAGGAAATTGATGTAAGATGATAGATTAAATGAGTGTGGAATGACACAAGGATAAATGATGGTAATACTGCATAGTGGTTGGTTCGAAGTGAAACTTCCCTTGAACATTGTGAGGCGCGACAAGTGTTTTGGAAACATTGACTTGATGAGTACCAAGAACATAATGTGATGATAATCAGAGCAATCTTTGACTAGAATGAAAAATCATAACGACACATAGAGTTGGTATGACTCAGAGACAAGTAGATTACCCAATTGTAAGACAAGATGAAAACATGTGCCATGGTTAAGGGCGACAACAAGCAACTTCCATAATGCTTTCCAGAACTTGACCCATTTCCTTCAATTTTTCCCCCACCATGATTGACAAATACCTCTTTGTTTTTTAACGATCTTGAGGAGGATAACATATGCTCAATATAGCACATATCCAATAAGTCCCTCATCACATGTTTAACGAACCTGAAGAAGGAGGGGTTTGGTCATGTATGGGTCCTTCAATGCATAATTTTATGAGCCCAAAGAAGGAAATCTCGGTGGTCTTTTCATGTTTAGAGAGTTTGAAAATATCTTAAAGACGACTCCAAGGATGTTCTTTTTTGTAAATTTATTCCCCCAAGCCCAAAAAAGTGTAAAACAATACAACGGAGAACTCTTCTAGTCGAGGTTGGCTAGAGTATTCCTTTTTCATAATTATTCCATCTAGTCCAAAAAATGGTTAAAATTATACCGAATAGATTCCCTTTCAAACCTTTTAACGAGTGTGAAAGGAAACAATCTCACTCCACAACCTTTCCATGTTTAGGGATTTTGAAAATAGTTTAAAGGAGACTCCAAAGAGTTCATTTTTCCTATAGTTTTTACGAGCCCAAAAAAGTGATAAAAATATGCTCGGTTGTTTGCTTCATTTTTTAATGAGCTTGACATAGAAATAAAACTGTCATCGGGGTAGGTTTCATTTTTACACAAGATTGAAACAAAGAAAAACTATACTTGGGGTAGGTTTCATTTTTACACAAGCTTGAAACCAAGAAAAACTATGCTTGGGTGTCCATTTCATTTTTACATGAGCTTGAAACAAAGAGTGAAATTGTGAACAGAGTGATACCCATTAGCGGGTTTTCTTCCCAACCTGATGTCCATAGGTTGGTACTTTGCCTCGAGTATAATCGACAAAGGCTAGAGACTTAACTACAACATGATGCCTAGAGACTGGAGACATGCCCTCCAAGCTTCATTTTGTTCAGCATAGGGGGAGGAAGAAAAAGGATCAACTGACACATGCAGAATAAATAAAGGTTTAGTTACAATATCTAGTAGAAGAATTGACTCATTTGGAGGGGGGTCCGTTTAATTTTTAAATGATCTTGACATGAACAATGATCCATGCTCATGGGATTTGTTTCATTTTTTAACGAGCTTAACACAGAAAAAGAACTATGCTCGTGAGTGTCTATTTCATTTTTTTATGAGCTTGACACAGGAAAATAACTTCGCTCATAATCCTTTGTTTCTTTTTTTAACAATCTTGATACAAGAAAAGAACTATGATCGTAGTCATTTGTTTCATTTTTAATGAACTTAACACAGGAAAAGAACTATGCTCATAGTCGTTTGTTTCATCTTTTAACTAGATTGACACAGGAAAAAAAAAAAAACTTTGCTCGTAACCCTTGACCATGGCTTCCAAGAGGTATTCATCAGACAAAAGAACAACACTCTAGAAGGAATACATGTCAAGTGACTCAGTAGGGGTAATGAGGGGAAGATCAGGTTCCAAATTCCCTATTGATTGGTTCACCATGTCAACTACCAGATCTAAGTCTAAAGAAGGCGAGCATACAAAGAGAGGCTCCTTCTCATTCAGAGTTGAATGCATGGAATATGATGCCACATAATTAACCTATGGTGGGTGGAATACCATTTTCATATAAGGAACATTCAATGGAGTCATATGTTTATCAATTATATCAGGATCAACGAATGAAAGCTGGTCAATGGTCAAGATGTTTCCATTATGAGGAAAATTCATCACTTGAAAGTGTGTGGACACAAAAGATTTCATAGCATAGACATAGTCCTGCCTGAGGAGAAAATTAAATTCCAAGGGACCGTGGAATATAATAACATCAATACACATAGTTTTCCCTCCTAAGGTGATGGGAATCTGAGGAAGGATCCCTAAAGGTTTGCTAGGTATTCTATTAAAATACCACAAATGATGGGTCACCGACACAAGCTAAGGGGAGACCATTCTTACCAAGTAGTTGAGGATAAAATGTTGACAAAAGCGCCTTTGTCAACAATAGTTCTATGTACTGTGATCTTATCGCAAACATGCACAATAATTTGGAAGGAAGGAAGGTGAGGCTCTGTCAGACTATTCCAATCAAAGGAAATGACCTCAGTATTTGGAGGGGGTGTCATTGAAACGGGTAAAATGACCCATTGTTCGAAGTAATATGAAGTGGAAAGGAAGACATGGGAAATATCCAATTCTTTCTCCAAGGGAAGAGTGAGATAGATAAGATATTGTATTGGGCTGACCACTTTATTAGCTTCACTCTCCAAGGGGAGAGTGAGATTGACCGAGGATGGAATTAGATCGACCACTTCATCAACCAATGGTTGGTTTGGAGAAGGTTCATGGGAAGCAAAATGTCTTCCAACAATTGTGAAGCTTCATCCATAAGAGGGAAAAGGTAAGTGCGATGCATTTCCATGCATAACCAACAAGGAATATTGACTTGACCCTTTTTTCCCCCAACCTTATGATTATTTTTTGATGGGTTGTCAGCAACATGACCTGCAGTGGATTCCAACATGGGTTGTTGAGAACCCTGAGACCACACTTCTAAAACCTTGGGAATACTAGGGCAATGTTTAATAAGGTGGTCACCCGTACAAATCTTGCAAGGTAATTTTGGCTTGTGATGTGTGTTGGTAGACTTGTCAATATCATCAACACTCCCATCATGATTATTTGTGGCTGGTTGATTTCCCCCTTGCTTATTTTTGTTCTTCTTTTTCTTCCTTTTATTCTTATTTTGAGCCTCCTAGTTACTAGTATTAATACTTTCACCAGGCAAAGAAGAAAAAATGGAAGACGACACAACGGGCGAAGAAGGCAAAGGGTCAACATGAGGTAGATTTTCTTGGGGTGGAGGGATTGCATTCAAAGCATCGGGAGCATTCAGGATCACTAGAGTGGAAAACAACCATATCGATAATCCTATAGTGAATCTAGGAAGACTCAATGTGGCAATGTAAAGAGGACCAACATTTCCAAAAGAAGGAAAAATATAAGGTTCCTCGTGAAAAGGGCTCCTTGGTTGGTAGTCCCAGGAAATGTTTCCATAGACACATACTTAACCTAAGGTCACTAAATCAAGGAGTGCACACTACCAAAGTCCCTGTAATATAAGAGAAAGAAAACAACTCACTGGTAACAGGGAAAAAATAAAGTAAGGATCTTTCAAAGACGGGAGATGAGGTCGTCAACAAAGATATGAGAAACAGTTACCCCGACCTCCACGTATTAACCCTTCTTGGTGCAAGAAACCCTCGCTTCATGGGATTACCATCCAAGGGTACTGAAAGTGTGATACAATGTTTTCCTCGGGTACCGTGGGAAACCCCCCATAGTCACCTCTTTAGATACCTAGGAAATGTTACTAGGGTTACCAACTCGCAGTCGGCCTCTAGGGAGGGGGGGGGTATAGTTGGCAGTCTGGACCAAATGTATGGGCAGGATAAAAAAATTTGAAGCTCTTCTAGAGGAATAAAAATAAGTGGATCGATAATATTCCTGAGGACCTCGAATGGATTCAAGATTCACGAAGCACCGAGACCAAATGAACCAGTAACACTCTAGAAAAAAACCCATTATATGATCTTTCCACTATGATTGGTTAAGATTTGGAAGGGTAATATTTGTTGTTCTTCCACACACGACCTCATGTTTAGCCCCTGTGTTAGAG
>ML814058.1:0-21168 GCA_009831015.1 Picea engelmannii | reverse complement strand
CCTCCCCTTAGGGTTTTGATTTGGTGGCCCTGCCATTGCAGCACCATTAAACCTAACTCTCCCGTCCTTAGGTTTAAATCTTTCCAAGCATTTAGCCTCTCTCTTTGACTCCATTTACCCAAGGCACTAGTCTAATAATGCAATGTTGAGAGTTTTGTATCAAAACAACCTTTCTATCTTCTAAAATTTGAAACCCTAACTAACCCTAGCGGCCTACTAACTCTAACTAGTTGATGACATCAAGCCTCTTTTTAACCCTTGTTTAGTGTAAAACGTTGTGGCTTTGTCATCCTTTGATAAACATTTGAGTGTTGAGCAATTTCATTGGCTTATTTAGCAAAACGTCCACTTTATTGTCTAGCTAAAACTAACCTAAAGTAGGGTTGACATCACCCTTTAGCAGGTTTGACGCAACAACAATATATATATGAGCATTTTATTGCATTGTGGTAATTTAAGGATTGAAATTGTACATTGAATGCAAGTGTCTTTTGTAGTTATTGAAGAAGTAATATTATATGTCATTGTCTTTGTTTGCAATCATTGACTTCGTAAATAATTACATTTATCATTGATCATATATATTTAAGATAGTCATTAGTATTTGAAGTACTAACCACTGCTTGCACGTTTTAGCTTTATTTGCCTTGTCTCGCAAACAAGTGCCCTTGTAGTGGGTTATCTTCTCTTTGACTATCTCTCTTGGCAGTAATCTGTGAAAGGAAATCTTCATCTTGATCCTATAAACCTTAAGACCTTTCAGAACCCCATATTACTAGGGACGTCTCCCTTGGGATTAGCCACCCTGAATAGAAAGAGCTCCCCATCGAGGTGACAGTGGGTGGGGAAAGCTTCTGTTACGCCAGTTTGTTTCTTGCCTTCAAGTTACTTAACCTATCCTACAAACTGAGCGATAAATGTCCCTACAGTCCCAATAGATACCTTGGGTGAGACTTCATCTATACATGTAGGTGATGCTGAAAGGTTCGGTGTTTGAAGGGTTTTTTTGGTCAAGGATAAATCGAACCTAGGGTCTTACAACCGCGTGCAAGCGCCAAAAAATGGTTATGTTGATAGGACCCAGACTTTGTGATTGAGGGAATGTTTTGGAGGTCAACTAAGAAAGAGATATCAAAATGGTTGGAAAGGAAGGAAAGCGAGTTTGCTCAACAAGTGAACATAAACCCTCAAATGAGTGACAAGCAATGGATGCAAAGATATGTGTATACGAAACTGCATGAAATTTTCTTTGGTGAATTTCCAATTATTCTGATTGAGTGACTAGAAATATTAGTGGATAATACTGGAAGGTATAGAACTGCAACATCGAGGAATTGGAATCCTAAGTTGGTAAGAAAATTTGATTATGTAAGTAACCAAACTACTCGCGCGGTTTATTTCTAGTTAGATAACATACTAGGATGATACATTACAAAGTTTGCAGTAGATTGTACCCAATCATACAGTGTTGAAAAAAGGGACTTTTTCAAAGGTATTCTTAGAAGGTGTGTGAAAAGTGCGTTATGACAATGCAATCTGAATACTAAGGGGATTCACGAACATAGGGGAACCGGGGGATGACTAGAGGATAGTCTGAGAATAGAAGAGAATGAAGGAAGAGGTGAAGAAGGAAGGGAGGGACTGAGGATGCAAAGGACACCAAAGGAATAAGATGAGTTTGGAGTATTGCATGGAGGAAGGAGGTACAAGAGGTGAAATACTATGGTTGATAAATAAGAGTCACGTAGTGAGCCAAAGGGGAGAGAACCTTGCACAATAGTCTGAATCATGGAGATACCACACATAAGAGGAGATGAAGAGGAGTTTAGTCCAACCCTATAATAGAAGAGTTGTTAAGTTCTAATCATATTGAGTCCTGTGTCAAATCCACTACCCCATGTGTGTCACCACAGTCAGAGATAACAATTGAATACTTGTCAAAAGCGCTCATATTTAGCAAGGGAGGACATACTAGTAGCAATCAGAGTAGCAAAAGTAGAGCGTAGATTCAGAGTCAACCAACATCACCAATAGGAGGGACTACACAAATCAACATGGTAGGGGTAGACAACACCCTTAGACTACATGAGTTCTAGGGAGTTGGGTCAGAGGACCTAGAACAACATTTGTTCATTTGGGAGAAAATTTGGGCCACAAATAATGTCCAGGACGAGGTTGTGATGATTGCACAGTTATCCAAAACATTTCAAGGCTGTACATTAGTCTGGTACATGAAGTTTTAGAGTACCACACCTACATGACATCTTAGGACTTTGGCAGAGGTAAGGCAAGCATTACTGAAATAATTTAAGAATCCAAAGTTTGAGTCGCAGTACATCACAGAACTGAAGGAGATTAAACATGTGCAAACATAGTCAGTATGTGGATTCAATCAAAGGTTCAGGGATATGATGGGTAGAATGAATTTCCAGATCCTGGATCAACAAAATCAATAATGGTTTATTTCAGGACTTCTACCACACATTCACATACCGTTGATTCAACATAAAGTTGCGTCACAACCCAAGGCGTTGGAAATTGCAATGAAATTGGAATCAACCCCCTGTAGGAGACAGTGCAGGGATGGCACAAGTTCAGACACAGTTTGTTGCATTGACGATTCAACTGGAAGAACTTACAAAAGGAAAGGAGAAATGAGAATAAGTTTGGTGTACCAAGTGTAGGATTGAAAGCCATCAAAAGGATGAATTCCCAACATTCGCATAGTATTTGGCGACTAGAGTGCCGAAGCCATTACCGGAAGAGGGGTATTGCGAGATAGGTAATAAATGGGGACATCATCCAACTAAGTGTCCATTACTACAGAAGTATCAAAGTACACCAAGGAACTTGTTTTGCAATTTTTTCAAGTCCGTTAGACATGAAGAAAAGGATTGTCATGAAATCGACTTGATGAGGGGGAGCACTTCAGATATGTACAAGATTTAGGAGGAGATTGTTGCAATAGAAGGGGGTGGTCCACAATATAATAATCAAAGAGGATTTAATTTAGGGAATAGAGGAATTTTTTCCAGAGGAAAATTTGGTAGAGGAGCAAGATGATCAATTATATGTTACAATTGTAATAAATTAGGACACTTGGCCCGTGACTGCCTGAATCTGTGTACAATGTGCACATATTGTAGAGCATTGGGCCATGCGACATAATATTTTCCTCAACTAGTTGTGAAATGGCAGGCCATAGGAAACCAGAACCAGAATCCAAACAAAAATGTACATAAAATATCAGCCGAAAAATGCAACAAAGGACCAAGAATAACAATTGTTACGCGTGGAGGAACTAGAATAGGAGCCGATGTGACGAATGGAGGGAAGCAAACTAAGCAGTGGGTAAGGAATTCATCCGAGCCTATGCCAACCTTTGATCCTCAACAAGAAAAATATACATATCAAAGGGAAAGAAAAGAGGTACTTGGACACAATTGGGGATCATCAACATCATATGTGCCTCATGTCGGAGATCGCGCGGTGCCATAGAAACCAATTGGAAAGGTAAGAACGCTAACACAATTGCTAAGGAGTTGTGTAGAGCTAATGAAAGATGAAATTGCACTGGGTACACTCTATGGCATGATTGATCACTACACATGAGGAAGGGAAACTCCCATCACACAAAGGGTGTTGAATCAGGTATTGCACAAGAAGAGGACTAATAGAGAATTCAGATTCAGTGCACAATTATGGTGTGGATATTGTTATCTTAGACTTGGGGTATGACGTGAATGTTTTACCTAAGTAGACCTGGGAGATGATGGGAAAACCAAAGCTTGTATGGTATCTTGTTCCGTTAAGGCTCTTGAATCAACACAAAATAGTATCGATTGGTCGTTTGACAGGAGTACATGTGAACATAGATGGGGTGTGCACTATAGCAGACTTTGAAGCTATTGAGATCGTGGATGGCAGTAAACCATATCCAACACTAAATTGACTAGAATGGGATTTTTATAACTAGGTGATCATTAACTTGAAGAGGAGGGAGATGATATTCGAAGTTGGAGAATTGAAAGTTAATGCACCCTTGGAACCATCAGAAAGAGATACATAGAGCCAACCAAAGGAAATAACATTGAAAACTTATATAACATGACTGTGCAGATGGATGATTGTGTAAACCACATTGTAGATAGTATGATAAGTTGGTGAAGTATTAATTCATGTGCATTATATTATGAAGAAGGCCTAGAACATTAGCATCAGAGAATGCATGAAGTCTCAACTCGATGATGTACACACATAACTCGATCCTTGCGTTCGATTGGAATAGAACTATGTGATTTGGTTAGGTATGATGGATTAAATGAAATAATTTGTTTGTAAATGAATTTGAGTTGCAGGTACCAAAACAAAAAAGGATGTTGGCACTATATGTTGTCCTAAAAGTGACTCCATCCAGATGGTGGGTTGCACACAAAGAAGGGATGGAAGTCTGGTCACAGTGCAGAAGACTAATGCAAGTCAGGTTTAGTACTGAGGGATAAAATATTGTGTTGAAGTATACATGAGAGAGTGATCCAACAACGCATGTTGAGCAGTGCAGGACTTTATGGAGCTCAGTACCATAAACAAAATGCCACATATATTTATACATACCCTAGACACAATTCCAAAGAACTGGTATTTGGAATTGGAAATGCATAGAGAGACAACAAGATGGGAAGAGTTGGCTCAGAGGTTCAAAGTCACATTTAAATTTGAACATGAATCTCCATAAATAGATGCAGTGATACAGGCTATTCAAACTAAGATATTCTCAGAAGAAGGGTCGATCAAGGTGGTACCAACGTGCAGTGTGCACAAATATACTCTGATTTTCCATGAGTTATTGGAGTGCTACAATGTGGCTAAGGAAAAACATGATGAAGAAGATCCCAGAAACGTACAGGTACCTGAAATAGAAGGGTCGGAGCTCAAATCTTCCGCATACACCCAACCAATATATACACGAAAGTTAAATATTAGAATGACAAAGAATTTGAAGTTCGCACAGATAGGGGATTACTAGAGTGATGAAACAATCAAGAAGATTGCAAACTTTTTGCATGAATACCAAGGCCTATTCCCAATGCCATTTTCAGAGATGAAGGGGATAGCAGGGAACTTAGGTGAGATGAAGATTCCACTAAAACCAGGTGTTAATCTAGTACGACAAAGACCTCACAGGTTAAATTTGAAGTTCCCAATGACAAAAATACAAGAATAGGTGAAGGAGATAAACTATTTGAACATTGTGGTGTCACGACTTCCGACACATGTATTACAAAGCCTACAAATGGGAATATTTCATGAGATTAGGGTCTGAGGAGAGGAAGCACACCATAAAATTACCAAAGAAAAGTGGAAGAAGTAAAGAAGGAAAAGACGGAGGCCAAGGAAAGGTTTAGGAAAGCGCAAAAGGAAAAGGATGAAGCTGAGAGTATGGCGCAGAATATACAAGCGGTCATCCATAAGTTGTACAAAGAAGTGTCAGAAGTGTTGATAGTAGTCGAGGCTACTATGGAAGAACATGTATTGAATATTTCTGAAGTCGTCAAGGGCTTCTGAGAAAATATTGAGGACCTACAGCTCCAAACTACGCCAGACACGCCACCAAAATTTAGAGAAGGAAGAGAAAGGACGATGATGACAACAATCACCAACAACAAGAAGATAGAAGAAGAGTGCGCAAAACTCTGCGAGGAGAGTGCAAAAATCTGGACAGACTTAGTGGAAGATCCATAGATGAAGGTTGTGGAGACCAATTTAAGAGAAGTACATAAAAAGGCCCAGCAAGATTAAGAGAGAATCAACACACTTCCACCAACTAAACCTATGACAACAATTTTGGCATAGAGGCAGTCATATGTGGAAGTGGAGTAGATGAGGGGTTAACAAAATATCCTTCAACAACATTTAGGACCACTGCAGGAAGAAGTAGTAAGGGTGATCGATGAAATAACCATTTCATATGACAAGGTGAAGAAAGCAACCCATGAAGAAGAAGAAAACTTTATAGCCTTGATTGCACAAGGGGTTGAAGAGATTGTGGAAACAAAGAAAACAATAATAACAGAAGTTGTAGTAACCAAGGAAGCCTCCAAGAAGTTCATCCAAGACAGGAAGAGTGCACAATAGGCCTAAGTGGCTCGGGACGAGCCAAAGGTTAGTGTTGGGATCCTGTTGGACAAGTTGGTTTTGGATACATTTTTGATAAAAATCCTAAGTATAGAAGAAGTGTGGAGAAGAGGTGCATAGAGGAAGAAGGAAGATTCATGAGTGCACATTTGAGGCACATCCATAAGTACGACACACAATAAGAGGAATAAAGCAAAGAGAAGAATAAAGCATATAAAAGAATAAAGCATGAGAAGAAAACTAGAGAAAAGGAAGGATGATATCCCGACGTGCTAAAGATAGAAGGAAGCAGAAAAGTAGGAAGAACAACAGTCAAGGGGTAGAAGCAACATGCAGATGGAAAAGTAGGTGAAAGCAACTCGAACATAATTGGAGTAATCATGCATTGTAATAGGGTTTTGGGGTGAAAAAGTAGGGTTTTAAGCCCTAGATTTAATGTATAAATATGTAATGGGTTGGAATATTAGGGGTTCCTCTAGGTTTTGGTTCTCTTCTAGTTATTGTTATGGTTCTTTTAAAGAAATGAATCTATTTCTGAATGCTAAGGAGATAATGCAGAGAGAGAGGCTTTCACTATAGATCAACTAGGCTACGAGAAAGGAAAGATAACCATGATGTATCTTTGTAAGCGTAGTGTGCAAGCCTGAAGAAATTACCAGACACATAGTAAAGAAGCCAATCCTTGTGGACGTAGCCTAGAGTTGGGTAAACCACGTTAACTTCTCTGTTGATTGTATTCTATATGATTGTTCATGAATTCTATCTTATGCTTATTAGATTAGATTTTTCTTATGTATATTCATTGCGTAATCATTACAGTCATGGGGTTATGTTTTAATCTAGGATATAATGGTAATATGAGTTTGAATCACTAAGTATCTAATAAATAACAAAGACAGAACAATGTGCACAAAACCAAGTAAGAATGAATATAATAATCACCTCCCATTCCCTCACTATTGTAGAAACTTGGTCCCTACATTCCTTATAGATACCTTGGGTAAGACTTCATCTGTACCTACGGGTTATGCCAAAAGGGATGGTGTCTGAAGGTTTTTGTTGGTCATGGGTAACTCAAACCTAGTGTCTTACAACCACATGCAGACACCAACAAGAAGCTAAAATACAATGCTAAAAGAAACACTTGCAATCCCAAATCAATGAGGAAGACTTCAAAATCAATCAAATGAAACACTTAGAAAGTCTTGAAATCAAGATAACAGAAGTTTGAGAACCTTTTTGATGAGTATCAAACTATTGGTAAGACAGAGTTTGACCAAACCATCATATTAGCCCAAGGCAGTCATGCACATTTCACAATTTGATGGATTTTCAAACTCAAAAGAGGAAAGAAAATGTGGTAATCACTCAACTTAGATCGGGAAAATCAAAAATCAAGTTCAGAGGACTCTAATGCAAATATATGAGTCACGAATATGAGAAAATAGAGGCAAAATGAGCTCAAAACTGACCCAAGAAGGAGATCAACACTACTGTAATAAGGTAGATAGGGCGTTGAAAAGAGGTCAACGCTCCTCAAAATAATGACAGAGATCATTGATAAGGGTTTTTAACGCTCTGCAGGCCACTATAAGGGAGTGTTTAAGCTTGGAAGTGGTTGAAAAAGCACAAATTTGTGCCCATATTTTGTTGAAGTTTTACTTATATAACTAGTTTTTACGATTCTTCGTTATTATTATAATCATTTAGCACATTAGCTGCATAAATAAGATCACCGAAAGAGAGGAAATCATAGAAACAATAGAGACACACAGATTATCCTGGGAAACCCTCATGGGGAAGAAAACCCAACTAAAATTCCTCAATATAGATAGACCAGAAACAAAGCAGAAGATCCTCCTCTACTCCTTCACTAGGAGAGTAGCTCACTACTTAACCAAGAGATACTAAGACATAGACCAAAACCCTCCTTGACATCGCCCCTAGTTGCAGTAGGTTCTCCTCCAAGACTTGTGCATTGCAAAGCTAGTTGGTGATTGTTCCAAATGAAGCATTGACATCTCTTATAAATAGTGGTATGGCCAGCCTATAATTAGTTCTGGGCTGACCTGTCACTTTACCCTTTTAATTTACATTTGATTTTCAAGGCACAAAAGGGCCGACTTTTGCAAAGGCACAATAGGACCTAATTAAAAAATATAATATAACAATATTATTCAACACTCCTTCTTAGGTAGAATATTCTTCTAAGTTACAATATTTCAACACTCCCCCTTAACAAGAAGGGTATTCTACTAACAACATCAATAACAACTTACTAGAATCAATACAACATAAAGAGGAGGATACATCGTCATCAATATCGGGAACACTATATTTCATATCTATAAATCATCGAAAGCTTTTCCTCACCATCAACATGAGTAAAAATTGAACATCATCATCATCTGCAATACGAAGCTGGATTAACATCATCATCAATAACAACATGAAGCTGGAACATCAAAATCATCAACAACATGAAGCTGGAACATCAACATCAACATCACAAAGCTGGAACAAAAACATCAATGGAAATAGAATGAGACATGAGCATCAACAATAGAGAGAACAACAACAACAACAATTGTGGGAACTTTGACAGACTGTCCATTTGGACCTTACAGGATTTTTCTGGGGATTATAAAATCCCCTAGGATATAAATCCCAACGAGATGCCACACTACGAACCACAACAAGTATATACATACATAGGCACTCTGACAAACTGTCCATTCAGACCTTATGGGATTTGTGCAGGGATGATCAATCCCCTAGGATATAAATCCTAATGAGTTTCCCTGTTGGTGGTTAGGATACCATAGTATCATCAACATCACTCCCCCTTTCGGAATACACCAATCTTGTCTCAGAAGTACTCAAACTTCACACGATACAGAGGCTTAGTCAACATATCTTCTACATGCTCATCTGTGCCAATATACTAAAGCTTCATAGCTCCCTTTTGTACCAAGTCACGAATGTAGTGGTACCAGATCTCAATGTGCTTCATCTTATTATGGAACATTGGTTTCCTTGTCATCTTTATGCAACTAAGGTTATCAAAACAGATCACAGTAGCATCCATCTCTAGGTCAAATAGACATGTCAACAACTTCTGAAGCCATATGGCTTCACAATTGACAAAGCATGTTGTAATGTACTCAAATTCTGTCGTACTGAGAGCAATACTAAAAATTTTCTTTCTTTGCCACGAAGTCATGGCTGACCCCAAACTGAAACAACATCATGAAGTATTTTTTTATGTATGGAGCACTTCCAGCCCAATCTTAATCAATATAGCCATACAATATAAAGTCACAATCTCTAGTATAAAAGAGGCCATAGTCCAACATACCCTTAAGGTATCTCATCACATGCTTTGCAGCTACAAGGTGAACACATCTGGGCTCCACCAGATATTGACTCAAGGTGTTCACAACAAAGAATATATCTAGTATGATATTCGTTAGATACATCAATGAACCAATCACCTATCTGTATAGAGTAACATCAATTATTTCTAACGAAGTATCAGTCAATAACTTCAAATTCGTCTCCTTAGGAGTGGACATGGCTCTATAGTCCATCATGTCGAATCTCTTCAAAATTTCCATAGCATACTTTCCTTGATTAAGGAAAGTATCTTCTGGGCTCTGTCATACTTCAAGACCTAACAAATAGTGCATCGGGCCTAGGTACTTCATTTCAAATTCAACGACAAGATTCATCTTACAATCTGTGATGATATTTTCTTCATCTGTCAAGAATAAGTCATCCGCATATAGCAACAATATAATTGGTCCATCATTCTCAATCTTGAAGTAAAAGTTGGGATCAACTTTACTCTTGGTAAATCCCAAGCTCATCACAAAACTATCAATCTTACCATACCAAGCTTTTTGAGATTGCTTCAACTTGTAGACATGAGTCTTCATGTCATGTACTTTGAAACCAAAATTTCACATCACATTGTGCCAACCTAGTACACTTTCTCAGCTGCAACTCAATCTGCATAATCATGTGTTGGTTCTATGTGATTTTTGCAAAGCACTATTTGTCTCACTTCCTGGGAGTATGTCCTCTACTTTTTCTGCAATTGTTACTTCTGGAACGGGGACTCTGCACTTGTAGTTGTTATTTCTGAAGATGAGAATAATTGCTTTATTCTCATTGTAGTTGTTGAATTCTGAGAGTAGCTCCTCTATTTTATCATGGCAACATTTTCATCTGAAACTGAGAGTGGTTGATACTGAAGGTATATTTTCTTCTTTCATGGAGTTAACGCAACCTCAAATACAAGGATTGATCCCTATGAATCTCATACTGTATCAAAATCATGGTTGTTCTAACTATCTTCATGAACATTGGAACTATTTCTTCAATTATTGGAGTAAGTGTCTCGTCATAGTATTCTCCCTCTTGATGGGAGAATCCTCTGGACACAAATCAAACTTTTTACATCTCTATATTCTTATCTACAACATGCTTGATCTGTTAGATCAATCTTGGAAGTCACCACTAACTTCCCTTATGGTCTTAGGTAAAAATCCATATCCCAGTCCTTCTGACTGGCTTCCTCCTCTGTCACTGAAACAAGGGAATCTTCCCATGAGATTTCACGTCTCCTAGAAGTCTCAGAAGCTACGATCTAGTCTTCTCAACTCATGGAATTTGTTTATCCATCCTGGAAGATGTCTCTTTTTCCCATCTGATCCTCTCTGAGATCAATATCACTTTGAGTCTCCATGCTCCCTATGAAGCTTGACTCCCTCTGAGTCTATATAATCTTCGAAGCCATCTGCTCCCTCTGATAAGTCACATCAATGTTATATGGCTTTGCGTCCTACAAAGTGTCATGGGAGCATGTTGGTATCTTCCTGGTTACTGCATTGATTCTGGGTAGGCCCTTCTAGCTCTAGTAACTCTTCCTATTGATATGAAGAGTGATCAATTGCACTAGAGGGATTTGTTTTGTTATCTTTGGAGCCTTTTCCTCCTCATGTTTTGTCTTCATATGAGATGTTGTGTATCTAGAAAAAGTATCTTCTTCTTTGTCTTCGATACATGGATGTATATGGTCATGTATACAACTTGGATACTTTGCTTCATGTCTCATCTAATATGTTGCCTCCTGCAGTCGTCACTATATCTCCCTCGGGGTTATCACTTGTGATCTAACCGGAACAAGAGAAACAAGGGAGAAACAATAAACAAGAATAATACTCTTTATAATAATAATAAAAACAATAGTGAGAATGATCGTCACATTAGCTCCTTCAGATCTATCACTTGTGAATTTCCTGAAACAAGGGTATAAGGTAACAAATACAATAATAAGGAATGGGAGAAATACTCTTCTAGTGTTGTGATCAATCATTCCTCCATGGTAACCTGGAAACAAAATAAGAAGTTTCTCCTAGAGAAGATGTTAGTTATATATAGTAAATGATTATAGTAAGCATTTATCTCAATAGTGCTCACATGCTACCAAGTACTCAATAATAAAACTTTTCAAAGATTGATATCACAACTATAGTGTTTAGCAGTTATCAAACTTGATATGTGTAAATTTGAATCTTATCAATTTAATCAATCAAACCTGGAACCTGGAGTCTTGTCCTCAAGAATGAGTGTGTTGTTTTTCTTTTGAGTCTCCTTCACTCAAGATGACAAGTATTTTCTTCAACATGTCCTCTGTACTAAGATAATATGCTTTCTTGATAGAAAATTGGGTTAGAGAATAAACTTTATAATCTCAACTTTAATCAATCTAATACTTTGACTTTAATTTTGACCAATGATTCGTATGATAGACATATCTTCAATAGATCAAAATGCAACATATATGTTCATAAGATCACAATAATTTCATAACAAATAGAGGCATATCAAATTAATCAAACCTGGGGTGAATTGTTCCTCTGAATGTGTTGGATCTAAGATCCTTTTGGATCTACGATTGTTGTTTAGACAAAAGATCCTTTCTCCTGCAAATACCCTTTAGAATAATGATAAAGTTTGAACATATGTAATTACATACCTTTGACGGTGTCAGCATGTAGTGGCACCATATGGCAGCAATGACAAGAAATAACGAACATTTAAAACTTCAAAGGTGCTTCAACTTGTAACTTAAATTTAGTTGGATATTTGCTAGGGTAAGGTGCACTAGGACAATAAAAATCATTTCCAACACTTCACAAAAACTTTCTCTGCAACTGGTATTGCAACTAGTGTTGGCACTGCAACTGGCATGAACGAACTGCAACTGCAACTACAATTGCAACTTCAACTGGTACTTCAACTGCAACTACAACTACAACTTAGGGTTTTATGAGGAAACCCTAATTTTTCAAACTTCAAATTTTGGAATTTTGATCCAGGGACTAGATATTCCCTCCTAGGGTAATCTCCTAGATGTGGTTACTTTCCCCAGCGTCCTCCTTAAACAGGGAAAACGTCACACTTAGGGTTTATGCAGAAACCCTAATTTTGCAGCAACTACAATACTGAAAATTGGATTTTGGGGAGGGTGTGTTGAGGCTAGTCACTTCTTATAGACTGTGAGTTGGTCTCTTTCAGGCCTACTCTAATACTAGAAAAAACCAAGGAAATACTATTAAAATCTATCCCCAGTGCAGTCACCAATTTTCTGTTATGGTAAAGTTCCCCCTACGGACAGGTGAAACCCCCCTTGGATCAAGACCCCTTCTTTGATCCAAGATAGAAGGAAAAAAAATGGTAACTACTTTCCCTCTAGATCTATTTCAACAATCAGAGTAAGAGGAAAGAGATATATGACTCACCTTTTCACGATGGTTGTCCTCATTTCTCTAGCCTTTGACCTTGTTGGCCAAGCTCCTAGGCACAAGATGAGACTTGCAATGAACAAGGAGGAATATCCTTTATTCTACTCTATATCGTTAGGTGACAATAAATATATCTATTATTCCTTTAAAAACAATAGACATGCATGTAACAAGTGACACAAAACATGAAGGGAATATTCCAAGTTATGTATTAATAGAATGCCATAGTGAAGCAATTACAATCCAATGTTGACGTTGCAACAACTTCTCCAAGATCTCCTATCCATCACTCTCTTGAATGTCTCGGGATTAGAATTATGATTCTCTCATGGATTCTCCTCCATTTTCACCTTGGAATGCATTCATTATATAGGATTTTGGAGCCTTAACCATCATGAAGTATTTTAGAAAATGGTCGAGGATTTTTCTCCATAAGTTGAGATTTAGCTTGTCTCATGGATATTGAGTTTACTTAATATGGAGACACAAGATATGACTCGAATATTTGACTTCATATTCTCATAAATAACCCTTAGAATAAGGTGGGAACTTAGTAAGGTGCATAAGACACTTGATAAAGTGCACGTGACACTTAGTAAGGTGCATACGACACTTCATAAAGTGCATGTTGTTGATTTTTCTACTTAAGCACTTAACGATTTTAGCATTATTTTACTTATTAAACCATTAACACAATAACTACATATAAAGGATCACTGAAAGAATAACATTCAAAGCATGCACAAGATTTACCCTGGGAAAACCCCCTAAGGGGAAAAACCCAACAAACTTCCTCAATATAGATTTGCCAATCAAGAAAAATTCTTCTCTTCAAGAGAGAACTAACAAAGAAGAATATCGTCCTCTAACCCTTGACTAGGGAAGAGTAGTGCACCACTTAACCAAGAAATATCCAAGATATAGACCAAAACCCTCCACCAAGTCACCTCCTAGTTGCAGTAGTGTCTCCCTCTAAAACTTGTGCACTTTTCTTCTTGGTTGCAGAGCTAGTGTGTGAGTGTGCAAATGAGGCATTGGTGTCCCTTATAAATAGTGGTTTGGCCAGCCTAAAATTAGGTTTGGGCCGACCTGTTACTTTACCCTTTTATTTTATGTTTTACATGTCAAGGCACAATAGGGTCATCTTAACAAATATAATATAATAATATTCTTTAGGTTTTTGTCTTGGTCAAATAAAATAAGGATATCTTCCAAAGCTACTCAATATTCAACACTCCCTCTTAGCAAGGAAGGTATTCTTCTCATCGCGGTCATCATCATTGCTTCTGCATATTTGGTCATTATCTTGTTGTCAATCACAGATCTATATATCATAGGAAGTTATGCACTTTCACTGGAGTATCAAACCAGCCTGCGTTGGAGTAGCATACCAACCTACATTGGGGTTAACATACCAACATGCGTTGGAGTAGCATACCAACCTGCGTTAGGGTAGCATACCATCCTGCATTGGAGTACCAACCTGCATTGGGGTATCATATCAACCTGCATTGGAGTACCAACCTGTGTTGGGGTAGCGTACCAACCTGTGTTGGAGTAGCAACTTGTGTTGGGGTAGCGTACCAGCCTGCGTTGGAGTACCAACCTGCGTTGGGGTAGCGTACCAGCCTACGTTGGAGTACCAACCTACATTGGGGTAGCATATTGGCCTGCATTAGAGTACCAACCTATGCTAGGGTAGCATATTGGCCTGCGTTGGAGTACCAACCTGTGTTGGGGTAACATACCAGCCTGTGTTGGAGTACCAACCTGGGCTGGGGTAGCATACCAACATGCGTTGAAGTACCAACCTGCGTTGGGGTAGCGTACCAGCCTGAGTTGGAGTACCAAACTACGATGGGGTAGCATACCAACCTGCGTTGGAGTGCCAACCTACGTTGGGATAACATACTAGCCTGCATTGGAGTACCAACCTGCACTAGGGTAGCGTACAAGCCTATGTTGGAGTACCAACCTACATTGGGGTAGCGTACCAACCTACGTTGGAGTACCAACCAGTGTTGGGGTAGCATAGCAGCCTGTGTTGGGGTACCAACCTAAACTAGGTAGCTCCAACTATTGGGGATCTCATCACTTCCCTCTACTCGGGAACACATCACTTCTCGCTTTTGGGGAACGCATCACTTCCCTCTACTGGAGAACATATCACTCCCTCTCATGAGGGAAAATCCTTCTGCACCACACCAAGCTTGTCTATGAAGTATTTGAACTTCACTCTCGATAGAGGCATAGTCAACACGTCTGCTACCTGCTTGTTGGTAGGAACATGTTGAAGATTTACTTCTCCCTTTTGTATCATCTCTCGGATATAATGGTACTTGATCTCGATACACTTGTCATGACACACTGAGTTCACTGACAACTTTATGCAACTCTAGTTTTCATAAAAGATATAGGTTTCCTTCAACTCGAGATCAAACAATTATGCAATCAACTTCTGAAGCCACACTACTTCACCACAAGTTGAACATGTTTCCACATACTCTGCCTCTGCGGAAATGAGTTCCATACAGGTCTGCTTCACACTGAGTCACGAGATCACATCTAATCCCATACTAAAGCAATATCTAGATGCACTTTTCTGGTCTGTGAGACTGCCTGCCCAATCAGAATCTGTGTAGCCCTGTAATCTTATCTCATGATCCAAGGCATATTTGAGTCCATAATAGATTTTACCCTTTAGGTACCTCATCACATGATTTTTCATAATCAGGTGAGCATGTCTAGGATCAATCATGTACTGACTCAATGTGTTCACCGTAAAACATATATCTGTGCTCGTGTTCTTCAAATCAACGAACCAAATTTTCACATCACATTGTACCAAACTAGTACACTTTCTCTGATCCGAAATGATCTTTTAAGACAATGGTTAAGTTTTAAATCATGCTCAGAGGTCACGGGTTCGATTCCCCCGAAGGTGAAACAAACCTTTTACCCAACCAACCTTGGCTAAATTTGGGGTGCCAAGTGGCACCCTATGATTGTGCCACATGTCACCCTAGGATTAGCTCATACTGTTGACGCATCGGTCTAGTCAACTGCCCAGTTAGCACTTCCACGTCACCATCGTACATTCCACATGTCGCATGGTCGTACCTGCCACATGTCACTTCCACATCATCCTATCGTACTTCCACGTGTCAGTCGGTATTGCCACGTCCTCCATCGTACATTCCAGTCACTTGCCACGTGTCACTACCACGTCAGTCTATCGTACTTCCAGTTGTCATCCGTACAACCACATGTCAGCTTTTCATTGGGCCACCTCACTGTACGGACTACCACATGGCATCTATACAGTGCCACGTGTCAAATTTGTACAGTGCCAACTCAACCCAAAAATGTGGAATCCGAGTGACATGTTTCACCTCCTAGTGATTCCATGTCAACATGATGATGTCATCATGACATCATGTTGATGTCACCTATCGTACCTGTTGACGTCAGTGTTGACTTTTTACCTGTTTGGGAATTTGATTAGAACACGATAATTTTCACATACGGTGTCTGTTTGAGGAAAACATTATATGGTCAGAATCAACGTGGCGAGACGGGCGCAATGGCATTTTTTTCATATAATTCTGAGAGATTTGATTTTTAGGCCTTCCTGGACCCATTTTGGTTCCTGGATCCATTTTGGATCACACCTCCCCACTAAGACCTTTTGTTCCTCCAAAAGGATACTAACCAGTCATCAAGTACGGGATAGGCCACCCCACTTGTTCTTTGTCTTTAAACTATGCCCTGTGCACCTGTCTCATCAAGATCAATTTCAAAACAACAATTATAACTGACAGCATATTGTTAGCCACTTGTACTCTATCACATTTTACTGAAGCCACTAACATCCATGTTGAAAACATTAGCAATGATAACATCAGAAATATAACTGCAAACGAGTTAATATGTTTGTAGTACTTGCACAACATTAGCTTATCTTGAAGCAAAGTATGATTGAACTTCCATTCTACAATCATCTCATGTTCATTCTTAAGATCAATTGCTTGATTTGGCACAATTATAGGTGTGTTTCTTGCATGAGTTTCCTTCCTTAATCGTTCCATTGTTTGAAGAGATTGATTTTCTTTTAAGTGATGAGCATGTACAACATATTCATCGCCTTCTTTGGTTAAGTGATATTGATTATGTTCCATATAGAAGATTGTTTTGCGATCATACAAATAAGGACTGCCTAAGACCATTCCACATTCATTGAGTGACACCACATCACACATTACCTCATCCATAAATTTTGATGAAATTGCAAACTTTAAATTGCATTGCTTTGTTATGTGCAATTTATGATTGTTGCTTATCCATTTAAGTGAGTAAGGTCTATGATGCATTTGAGTGTTTAATCCCAATTGTTTAACCAATTCCTCAAAAATCAAGTTAGATTGAGATCCACTATCTATCAATGTGTCAACCTTAGTATGCTTCATTATGACCCTTATGTGAAATAATTTGCTTCTAGAATCATATCCATCACCAATTTTACCTGTCAAACCAACCACTGTGATTTTAGACTCATCACCCGAATTTGATCCCAAGTCTGTTGGTCATGTTGTTGTTGCAACTTTTTTCCTCCCTTTCCTTTCTTTGAACCACTTTGGTCTCTTCTTGGGATGCAATTGCTAGAAATGGTCATCATCATGCCCTTCTTTCTTGCAATGCTTGCAAGAGAGATTTGCTTCCCTTCTTGTCACTCAATTTGATTTCTTGTCATTCCCCTTCCTTTTGTCCTCTTTTCTTGAAGATGATTCCCCTGATACACCAACTTTTGTTTTCCCTGCCTCATTGTATGTTGCTTGAACAGAAACCTCATCAAGATTAGTAGGTCCAAACATAAATACAGTGTTGTGAATGTGTGTAGGTAAACCTCCTATATACTTCATAAGAGTTTCTTGGGTATGTAATGGAATGTCTAACATTAATGCCATCTTACGAAATTCATCTGTGTATTCTTGCACTGTTTGTCCCTTTCTTAGTTTAATACCTTTCCATTCAATCAAATCCTTCTCTTTATAACCTGAAGGATAAAATTGTTTTTTAAGTGCAGAAACAAAAACTTGCCATGATGGAAATACATTACCCACTTGTTGTGTGTCATTTTGAAACTTGCTTTGCCACCATATGAGTGTTGTGCCTGCAAGTCGAAGCGATGCCAATTTGACTTGAGTTGCCTCATCTTTGATTTGTTGCACTCTGCAATAAACTTCCATTTGTCTGACCCAGTTATCAAGCCTCTCTACATTGACTTCACCATCATACATGGGTAATTCAAACTTCCCATCAAGCTTAAGTAAAGGCACATCATGTTTATGTTTATGGGAATGTCTTCTTGTAGTGGATTTGGAACTTGTACTTGAAGAAGAAAAAGTTGATGGAGAAGAAGGAGGTGAAGGAGGAGGTTTAGGAGGATCCTCTCCTTCTTCACTTTTGGCTTTTGAAGATTCACCTAGAATCGGTCTCTTTCACTCGAAGTAATCATCATATAAAACCTTTACCATCTCTGACATGGCGAAGAAGTTCTTTTGAAACTCTATCTTGTTATGAGAAAGACCCTCTTCCGATTCCATCTTCTCACTTTGAGAAGTTCTCTTTCTCGATCCAATCTTGGGATTCTCTTCAACAAGCTCACCTTCACCACGATTCATCTTTTCCCTGGTAATCATGCAAACTCAAAAACCAACCATCAACCTCGCTCTGACACCACTTGATCCAAAATGATATTTTAAGACAATGGTTAAGATTTAAAGCATGCTCGGAGGTCGCGGGTTCGATCCCCCCAGAGGTGAAACAAACCTTTTACCCAACCAACCTTGGCTAAATATAGGGTGCCACGTGGCACCCTGTGATTGGGCCACGTGTCACCCTACAATTGGCTCATATTTTTTACGCATCGGTCCAGTCAACTACCTAGTCAGCATTTCCACATCACCACCGTACATTCCACGTGTCGTACGACCGTACCTGCCACATGTCACTTCCACGTCAAACTATCATATTGCCACGTGTTAATCTGTACTGCCACATCCTTCGCCATACAGTCCAGTCACCTTCCACGTTTCATGGCCACGTTAGCCTGCCATATTGCAAGTTGTCATCTGTATAGCCATGTGTCAGCCTGTCATTGGGCCACATCACTGTACGGACTGCCACGTGGAATCCGTACAGTGCCAACTCATCCCAAAAATGTTGAATCTGAGTGACAAATGTCACCTCCTGGTGACACCACATCATCATGATGACATCACCTATCATACCCGATGACGTCAACGTTGACTTTGACTAGCTGAATTTTTGCATGTTTGGGAATTTGATCAGAATGTGATAACTTTTGCATACGGTGTCTGTTTGCGGAAAACACTATATGGTCGGAATCAGCACAACGAGATGGATGCAATGGAGTTGTTTTCATATGCTTCTGATAAATTTTATTTTTAGGCCTTCCTGGACCCATTTTGGTTCCTATTTCCATTTTGGATCATGCTCAGTCGCAGCTCAATATGCACAATCATGTGCTATCTCTATGTGTTTTCTACAAATCACTATTTGTCTCACTGCCTGAGATTATTTTCTCTACTCTCTCTGCAATTGTTCCTTCTAGAACTGGGACTCTGCACCTGCTTTTTCCGAAACTGAGAATGACTGCTCCATTCTCATTGTATTTGATGAACTCTGAGAGTAGCTCCTCTATTCCATCACGATGAAAAATTCATTTTCTCCCTATGAATCTCTTACTGCATCGACTTCTTTTAATGGATCATGGTTGTTCTATATATACTTCTTTTTTTTTATTGTAGCAAGTGTCTGGTCATAGCCTTCTCCCTCTTGCTGGGAGAATCCTCTAGACACAAATCAGGCTTTGTACATATTTATACTGTTATCTGCAACATGCTTGATCTGTTAGATCTATATTGGAAGTCAGCACCGACTTCCCTTATGGTCTCAAGGATAAATCCATATCCTAGTCCTTCTGACTAGATTCCTCCTTTGTCACTGAAACAAGGGAATGTTCCCAATATATTTCACATCTCCTAGAAGTCTCTGAAGCTACGATATAGTCTTCACAACTCATGGCATATGTCAGTCAGTGTTGGAAGACATATATTTTTCCCATATGATCCTCTCTAAGATCAGGCTCACTCTGAGTCTCCATGCTCCCTCTAAATCTTGACTCCCTCTCAGTCTATGTAATATTCAGAGCCATATGCTCCTCATGATATGGCTCATCAATGCTATATCTTGCAAAGTGTCACGGGACCATACTAGTCTTTTTTTTTCCGGTTACTGCAATTGATTCTAGGTAGGCCCTTTTGGCTCTACTAACTCTTCTTGATGATCTAAAGAGTGATCAATTGCACAAGAGGTATTTGTCCGGTCATATTTGGAGCCTTATGCTCCTCATGATCTGTCTCCATATGAGATGTTCTATATCTAGAAAAAGTAGCTTCTTCTTCAGTACATAGATGTATACGGTCATGTATACAACTTGGATAGTCTGCTCCATGTATCATATAATATGTTTCCTCATGCAATTGTCACTATAGCTTCGTCAAGGTTATCACTTGTGACCTGCTCGAAACAAGAACAACAAGGGAGAAGCAATCAATAAGAATAATACTCTTTATAATAAAAATAAAACAATAGAGAGAACAATCGTCTTAGTAGCTCCTTCAAAGCTATCACTTGTGACCTTCCCGAAACAAGGGTCAAAAGTAAGAAATACAATCATAAGAAATGAGAGATACACTCTTCTAGTGTTGTGATCAATCATTCCTCCATGGTAACCTAGAAACAAAACAAAAAGTTTCTCCTAGAGGAGATGTTATTTATATCTAGTAAATGATTACAATAAGCATTTATCTCAATAGTGCTCACATGCTGCCAAGTATTCAATAATAAAACTTTTCAAAGATTGTTATCACAACTATAGTGTTTACTTGTAATATGACAGTTATCAAACTTGATATGTGCAAATTTGAATCTTATCAACTTAATCAATCAAACCTGGAACCTGGAGTCTTGTCCTCAAGAATGAGTGTTGTTGTTTTTCTTCCGAGTCTCCTTCACTCAAGATGACAAGTATTCTCTTCAACCTATCCTTTGTACTAAGATAATATGCTTTCTTGACAGAAATTTGAGTTAGAGAATAAACTCTATAATCTCAACCTTAATCAATCTAATACTTTGA